>JAPXFY010000018.1:2092535-2115035 GCA_030674185.1 Monoplex corrugatus
TCTATTTTACTATTCTACCACCTATTTATGACTTTTTCCTCTGTCTCCCCTCTGCCCCAATCCAACCCGTCCAACTATCGTTCTCCATTTTAGTTTATTTATATTTTTTTTATTCCCCTCCCCTCCCTCCCCCGTCTAATATCACTTACAGTGAAAAGACGTTAAATCAAAGAACGAACACACGCACGCACGCACACACGCACGCACGCACACACACAGGCACTCTCTCTCTCATACGCCCCGCGCGCGCACACACACACACACACACACACACACACACACACATACCTGAAGCAATGTCAGTGCATAAACCCCTATTGTGTACATATTCACATAGAACATCAAGTATTAACCCTTCGACACCTGCACCCTGGACACCACCATCCTGTATTGCCAACCACCCTAACAAAGCAAACACTTAACCCTTTGATTCTTTCAACCTGTCCACCAGCTTCATGCAGGAATCTGGTAAATAGGGTAAGGGAGTCTAAGGGTCAAGTTTTACAATTGGTGGACAGGGTACGGGAGTCCAAGGGTTAACATTGCAGATCCGGTAATTCAGGTCAATGTCCGATAGCTGATGGAAACACAAAAAATCCCCACCATACACGCCCACCGACATCACAGTGTGCATACTGTGCACCAACATATCGCCTGTTATTGTTAGTGTTGTTTTTGTTGTTGTTTAAAGCCCAGCCGTCTGCGTACAGCCATATCAGGGCTATAACCATTCCAATACACACACAATACTTCAACAGGAAAAAAAAAGGAAAAGAAAATTAAGTACACATATCAGTGCATTTGCACGCATAATCCATGGAGATGTCCCTGGCGTTGACCACTCCGACCAATTTATCACAGAGTGGGCAAAACAAAGTGCCTACTGACATCACAGTGGGCAAAACAAGGTGCCTACTGACATCACAGAGTGGACAAAACAAAGTGCCTACTGACATCACAGAGTGGGCAAAACAAAATGCCTACTGACATCACAGAGTGGACAAACAAAGTGCCTACTGACATCACAGAGTGGACAAAACAAAGTGCCTACTGACATCACAGAGTGGGCAAAACAAAGTGCCTACTGACATCACAGAGTGGACAAAACAAAGTGCCTACTGACATCACAGAGTGGGCAAAACAAAGTGCCTACTGACATCACAGAGTGGACAAAACAAAGTGCCTACTGACATCACAGAGTGGACAAAACAAAGTGCCTACTGACATCACAGAGTGGGCAAAACAAAGTGCCTACTGACATCACAGAGTGGACAAAACAAAGTGCCTACTGACATCACAGAGTGGGTAAAACAAAGTGCCTACTGACATCACAGAGTGGACAAAACAAAGTGCCTACTGACATCACAGAGTGGACAAAACAAAGTGCCTACTGACATCACAGAGTGGACAAAACAAAGTGCCTACTGACATCACAGAGTGGGCAAAACAAAGTGCCTACTGACATCACAGAGTGGACAAAACAAAGTGCCTACTGACATCACAGAGTGGGCAAAACAAAGTGCCTACTGACATCACAGAGTGGACAAAACAAAATGCCTACTGACATCACAGAGTGGGCAAAACAAAGTGCCTACTGACATCACAGAGTGGACAAAACAAAATGCCTACTGACATCACACACGGCTGTGCAAAACTGGCCAAATCGTTCTCTTTAGTTTACCTGCGGGCGGCAGCTGTAGGCCTGCAAAGCCTGGCATTCCCAGAGTGGGGGAAGGGGGTGGGATGCAGGGTCGAGATGGGGTCACGGCAGTAGCTGCGGATGAATCCCTTCTTTGTCTGTATTAAAACTTGATCGTTTTACCCGATCTTCTCCTGTCTGTAGACACGGAACCTAAGATATCTGGATGTTGATCTTTTGTGATTTACAAGTTTGTTCTAAGTGCCCGCGTTACGTCTTAGAATTAGAATTTGTACTGTTGACTGAAGTTTGTAATCTACAAACTTTTGCAGTGACTATGTGTTCAGCTGCTGTGCTTTTTTGTTAAAGCATGTATTCTTCACGTGTTAAAACTTCTAATTCCACTGATGCTGATTTTTTGTCCCCCCACCCACCCCCCTTTTTTTTTTTTATCGTTTTCTCATCCTTTTGTTCTCGTTTTATTTCATCTTTTTTTTTGTTCTTTTTTTTTGCGTTGTCTTGGAGACTGGTTTCCAAATATATATGTGATGCTGAAGTGTTGATGTGTACGAAGTTAAGTGAAAGTTTAAGGATAAGTTACTCACTATAATCTGCTTTGAACATCACATCATTCAGTCTTGTACTCAGAGCACTGTTGTGAGAGAACTGAACAGTTTTGTTGTTTTGATCGTAGTTCTTTCCTTACGTATTAGTGTTAAGTGTTGTGTGTTATAATTGAACAATGGCTGTTGTTTATGAACACACTGCATTTTTGCACAATGAGAGACTTCAGTCTTTGTGTCGAGCATGTGGTGGGCGTTCCAGCAAAAAAACAAAAAACAAAAAAACAAAGCCCAGGGCTCCCATTCTCTGTCAGAAAATGCTCATAGTGCTATGCACGGCTGAGAAAACTGAAGATGTCATCTGTTTCATCGAAAACAATAATGAAAACCAGTCTGTCTGATGTGGAGAAGGCGGCACCGATGTGGGTTAACTTTGATGCAGCCTTGTCTGTTCACCAGAGTTCCGTTTGCTTCGTGTTTGTCAGTCAAACAAAGGGAAGAAGGCCAGCCAAGAGAAAGAGAAGTTCACAACAAATTGACTGACATGTGCAGTTGAGTGTACACTATTCCTTACTGTATTAAAACTTCAACCTGCATTCAACACACACCGGGCAGTGTGGTATGACCAACCTCTTGACCCCCAATTCAGTGGAGTAATTAAAACGCGCACCTCTCCTCCCACGTTCAGGTCGAAAACTTTCAAGTAAGTGGAGGTGCACGCTGGCATGCTGTAGTTTGTGTGGCATGTTGTTCTGTGTGCATAGAAACTGTCAGGACTGCAATAACGGCGGTTTAAAACAGCAAAATTTTGTGAAATCGGAAATTATCCGTCTCCGTACTTGTGATTGTGCATGTATTTGAACTAACACTGCAGTCTGCTTTGACAGTCAAACATATTCGTGTTTGGTGTCATTTTAAAGCTCGTGGTTCTGGCCATCCAGCTATTTACAATACACTCTAGTTTGGCCAAAGCGCTTTAAAAAAATATAGCATTTAAAGTCATACCCATTTCCCACAGTTAAACGCCATATGGCTGCTGACAGGCGAGATATAAACAATCTGCCCAGGGAAGGCAGGCATCATGGTCGGGTCACGCATAGGTCAGCGCGCTCGGCTCAGCAACTAAAGGGAAGGGTTGGAACAGCAGTGCACAGAGTGGGCAAAACAAAGTGCCTACTGACATCACAGAGTGGACAAAACAAAATGCCTACTGACATCACAGAGTGGACAAAACAAAATGCCTACTGACATCACAGAGTGGACAAAACAAAATGCCTACTGACATCACAGAGTGGACAAAACAAAATGCCTACTGACATCACAGAGTGGGCAAAACAAAGTCCCTACTGACATCACAGAGTGGACAAAACAAAATGCCTACTGACATCACAGAGTGGACAAAACAAAGTGCCTACTGACATCACAGAGTGGGCAAAACAAAGTGCCTACTGACATCACAGAGTGGACAAAACAAAGTGCCTGCTGACATCACAGAGTGGACAAAACAAAGTGCCTACTGACATCACAGTGGGCAAAACAAAGTGCCTACTGACATCACAGAGTGGACAAAACAAAGTGCCTACTGACATCACAGAGTGGGCAAAACAAAGTGCCTACTGACATCACAGAGTGGACAAAACAAAGTGCCTACTGACATCACAGAGTGGACAAAACAAAGTGCCTACTGACATCACACAGTGGACAAAACAAAGTGCCTACTGACATCACAGAGTGGGCAAAACAAAGTGCCTACTGACATCACAGAGTGGGCAAAACAGTGCCTACTGACATCACAGAGTGGACAAAACAAAATGCCTACTGACATCACAGAGTGGGTAAAACAAAGTGCCTACTGACATCACAGAGTGGGCAAAACAAAGTCCCTACTGACATCACAGAGTGGACAAAACAAAATGCCTACTGACATCACAGAGTGGGTAAAACAAAGTGCCTACTGACATCACAGAGTGGGCAAAACAAAGTGCCTACTGACATCACAGAGTGGGTAAAACAAAATGCCTACTGACATCACAGAGTGGACAAAACAAAATGCCTACTGACATCACAGAGTGGGTAAAACAAAATGCCTACTGACATCACAGAGTGGGCAAAACAAAGTCCCTACTGACATCACAGAGTGGACAAAACAAAATGCCTACTGACATCACAGAGTGGGTAAAACAAAGTCCCTACTGACATCACAGAGTGGACAAAACAAAATGCCTACTGACATCACAGAGTGGACAAAACAAAGTGCCTACTGACATCACAGAGTGGACAAAACAAAGTGCCTACTGACATCACAGAGTGGACAAAACAAAATGCCTACTGACATCACAGAGTGGACAAAACAAAGTGCCTACTGACATCACAGAGTGGGCAAAACAAAGTGCCTACTGACATCACAGAGTGGACAAAACAAAGTGCCTACTGACATCACAGAGTGGACAAAACAAAGTGCCTACTGACATCACAGAGTGGACAAAACAAAGTGCCTACTGACATCACAGAGTGGACAAAACAAAGTGCCTACTGACATCACACAGTGGACAAAACAAAGTGCCTACTGACATCACAGAGTGGACAAAACAAAGTGCCTACTGACATCACAGAGTGGGCAAAACAAAATGCCTACTGACATCACAGAGTGGACAAAACAAAATGCCTACTGACATCACAGAGTGGGCAAAACAAAGTGCCTACTGACATCACAGAAATAGTGCTTAAAAAGGAAAAACAAGTGGACACCCCAGTGAAGATGGTCTGAATTAAAATGTCAAACCTCAACACAGCAATGCTGAAGACCCAGAGAAGTAGTCCTCCGGAAGATTGGTATTTTTATTCTTGTTTATAAAGCCCAGCCGACTGCGTAGAGCCATATCAGGGCTACACCAATTTCAAAACATATACATTCTTCAACGGGAATGAAAAAGAAAAGAAAATCAGGAACACATATCAATGCATTTGCACACTGAACAGAAAGACACACACAGACACACACAGACACACACACACATACACACACGAACACGCACACACCCAAGCACACACACACACACCCAAGCACACACACACACACACACACACACACACACACACACACACACACACAACACACAACACACACACACAACACACCATGCACACACACACACTGAAACATGCACTCTCTCTGATACTCAAACACACCATCACCACAATCACACACACACACACGCACTCTCATATGCGCACGCACCTACACACACACACACACACACACACACACACACACACACACACACACACACACACACGTAAAGCAATGACAGTGCATAAACCCCACCGTGTACATACGCACACAGAACATCAAGTATTAACCCTTTGACACCTGCATCCTGGTCAACACCATCCTGCATTGCCAACTATGCTAACAAAGCAAATAATTAACCCTTTTATTCTCTCAACATATCCACCAGACTCATGCAGGAATCTGGTGAACAGGGCAAGGGAATCAAAGGGTAAACTTTTTGCATTGGTGGACAGGGTGCGGGAGTCAAAGGGTTAATATTACAGATCCGGTAATTCAAGTCAATATCCGGTGGCTGATGGAAACACGAAAAATCCCCACCATACACGCCCACCGACATCACAGTGTCCATACTGTGCACCAACGTATCGCCTGTTATTGTTAGTGTTGTTTTTGTTGTTGTTTAAAGCCCAGCCGTCTGCGTACAGCCATATCAGGGCTATAAACCATTCCAATACACACACAATACTTCAACAGGAAAAAAAAAGGAAAAGAAAATTAAGTACACATATCAGTGCATTTGCACGCATAATCCAAGGAGATGCCCTTGGCGTTGACCACTCCGTCCATTTTATCACAGAGTGGACAAAACAAAGTGCCTACTGACATCACAGAGTGGACAAAACAAAGTGCCTACTGACATCACAGAGTGGACAAAACAAAGTGCCTACTGACATCACAGAGTGGACAAAACAAAGTGCCTACTGACATCACAGAGTGGACAAACAAAATGCCTACTGACATCACAGAGTGGGCAAAACAAAGTACCTACTGACATCACAGAGTGGACAAAACAAAGTGCCTACTGACATCACAGAGTGGACAAAACAAAGTGCCTACTGACATCACAGAGTGGACAAAACAAAGTGCCCACTGACATCACACAGTGGACAAAACAAAGTGCCCACTGACATCACAGAGTGGGCAAAACAAAGTGCCTACTGACATCACAGAGTGGACAAAACAAAGTGCCTACTGACATCACAGAGTGGACAAAACAAAGTGCCTACTGACATCACAGAGTGGGCAAAACAAAGTGCCTACTGACATCACAGAGTGGGCAAAACAAAGTGCCTACTGACATCACAGAGTGGACAAAACAAAGTGCCTACTGACATCACAGAGTGGGCAAAACAAAGTGCCTACTGACATCACAGAGTGGACAAAACAAAGTGCCTACTGACATCACAGAGTGGGCAAAACAAAGTGCCTACTGACATCACAGAGTGGACAAAACAAAGTGCCTACTGACATCACAGAGTGGGCAAAACAAAATGCCTACTGACATCACAGAGTGGACAAAACAAAGTGCCTACTGACATCACAGAGTGGACAAAACAAAGTGCCTACTGACATCACAGAGTGGGCAAAACAAAATGCCTACTGACATCACAGAGTGGACAAAACAAAATGCCTACTGACATCACAGTGGGCAAAACAAAGTGCCTACTGACATCACAGAGTGGACAAAACAAAGTGCCTACTGACATCACAGAGTGGGCAAAACAAAGTGCCTACTGACATCACAGAGTGGACAAAACAAAGTGCCTACTGACATCACACAGTGGACAAAACAAAGTGCCTACTGACATCACAGAGTGGACAAAACAAAGTGCCTACTGACATCACAGAGTGGACAAAACAAAGTGCCTACTGACATCACAGAGTGGGCAAAACAAAATGCCTACTGACATCACACAGTGGACAAAACAAAGTGCCTACTGACATCACAGAGTGGACAAAACAAAGTGCCTACTGACATCACAGAGTGGACAAAACAAAGTGCCTACTGACATCACAGAGTGGACAAAACAAAGTGCCTACTGACATCACAGAGTGGACAAAACAAAGTGCCTACTGACATCACAGAGTGGACAAAACAAAGTGCCTACTGACATCACAGAGTGGACAAAACAAAGTGCCTACTGACATCACAGAGTGGACAAAACAAAATGCCTACTGACATCACACAGTGGACAAAACAAAGTGCCTACTGACATCACAGAGTGGGCAAAACAAAGTGCCTACTGACATCACAGAGTGGACAAAACAAAATGCCTACTGACATCACAGAGTGGACAAAACAAAGTGCCTACTGACATCACAGAGTGGGCAAAACAAAATGCCTACTGACATCACAGAGTGGGCAAAACAAAGTGCCTACTGACATCACAGAGTGGATAAAACAAAGTGCCTACTGACATCACAGAATGGACAAAACAAAGTGCCTACTGACATCACAGAAATAGTGCTTAAAAAGGAAAAACAAGTGGACACCCCAGTGAAGATGGTCTGAATTAAAATGTCAAACCTCAACACAGCAATGCTGAAGACCCAGAGAAGTAGTCCTCCAGAAGATTGGTATTTTTATTCTTGTTTATAAAGCCCAGCCGACTACGTAGAGCCATATCAGGGCTACACCAATTTCAAAACATATACATTCTTCAACGGGAATGAAAAAGAAAAGAAAATCAGGAACACATATCAATGCATTTGCACACTGAACAGAAAGACACACACAGACACACACACACATACACACACGAACACGCACACACCCAAGCACACACACACACACCCAAGCACACACACACACACACACACACACACACACATACACACATACACACACACACACACACACTGAAACATGCACTCTCTCTGACACTCAAACACACCATCACCACAATCACACACACACACACATGCACTCTCATATGCGCACGCACCTACACACACACACACACACACACACACACACACACACGTAAAGCAATGACAGTGCATAAACACCCCACCGTGTACATACGCACACAGAACATCAAGTATTAACCCTTTGACACCTGCATCCTGGTCACCACCATTCTGCATTGCCAACCATGCTAACAAAGCAAATAATTAACCCTTTTATTCTCTCAACTTATCCACCAGACTCATGCAGGAACTGGTGAACAGGGTAAGGGAATGAAAGAGTCAACTTTTTGCATTGGTGGACAGGGTGTGGGAGTCAAAGGGTTAACATTACAGATCCGGTAATTCAAGTCAATGTCCGGTGGCTGATGGAAACACGTAAAATCCCCACCATACACGCCCACCGACATCACAGCGTGCATACTGTGCACCAACGTATCGCCTGTTATTGTTAGTGTTGTTTTTGTTGTTGTTTAAAGCCCAGCCGTCTGCGTACAGCCATATCAGGGCTATAACCATTCTAATACACACACAATACTTCAACAGAAAAAAAAAGGAAAAGAAAATTAAGTACACATATCAATACTTTCACGCACATATAATCCAAGGAGATGCCCCTGGCGTTGACCACTCCGACCAATTTATCACAGAGTGGACAAAACAAAGTGCCTACTGACATCACAGAGTGGGCAAAACAAAGTGCCTACTGACATCACAGAGTGGGCAAAACAAAGTGCCTACTGACATCACAGAGTGGACAAAACAAAGTGCCTACTGACATCACAGAGTGGGCAAAACAAAGTGCCTACTGACATCACAGAGTGGGCAAAACAAAGTGCCTACTGACATCACAGAGTGGGCAAAACAAAGTGCCTACTGACATCACAGAGTGGGCAAAACAAAGTGCCTACTGACATCACAGAGTGGGCAAAACAAAGTGCCTACTGACATCACAGAGTGGGCAAAACAAAGTGCCTACTGACATCACAGAGTGGGCAAAACAAAGTGCCTACTGACATCACAGAGTGGGCAAAACAAAGTGCCTACTGACATCACAGAGTGGACAAAACAAAGTGCCTACTGACATCACAGAGTGGGCAAAACAAAGTGCCTACTGACATCACAGAGTGGACAAAACAAAGTGCCTACTGACATCACAGAGTGGGCAAAACAAAGTGCCTACTGACATCACAGAGTGGACAAAACAAAGTGCCTACTGACATCACAGAGTGGACAAAACAAAGTGCCTACTGACATCACAGAGTGGGCAAAACAAAGTGCCTACTGACATCACAGAGTGGACAAAACAAAGTGCCTACTGACATCACAGAGTGGGCAAAACAAAGTGCCTACTGACATCACAGAGTGGACAAAACAAAGTGCCTACTGACATCACAGAGTGGGCAAAACAAAGTGCCTACTGACATCACAGAGTGGGCAAAACAAAGTGCCTACTGACATCACAGAGTGGGCAAAACAAAGTGCCTACTGACATCACAGAGTGGACAAAACAAAGTGCCTACTGACATCACACAGTGGGCAAAACAAAGTGAGTACTCACATCTGAGAAATAGTGCTTAAAAAGGAAAAAAAGTGGACACCCCAGTGGAGATGGTCTGAATTAAAATGTCACACCTGAACACAGCAATTCTGAAGATCCAGTGGAGTAGTCCTCCAGTGGATCCCCGCTCACTGTGGAATACCAGGAAACTAGATGGCAGATAGACCAGCAAAAAGAAGAGCCCAGGTAGACCAACCAGACTTCAGCACTAGTTTCATAGAATAGTGGCTATGGTAACTGCACTGCTGTCTGGCCAGAGATGTCAGACAATTATGGATTGTTATTGTTGTTATTGCTATTGTTGTTTAAAGTCCAGCCGACTGCGTAGAGCCATATCAGGGCTATAACCAGTCTAAAACTTACAAATACTTCAACAGGGAAAAAAACGAAAAGAAAATTAAACACACATATCAATGTATTCGCGCACACAATCTAAGATGCCCCTGGCGTTGACCATTCCGTCCATGGGGATTTAAAAACATACCTGAATACAAACATAATTAAGGACTTTAAAACATATATCAAAACGGGCCGAAATTATCTAAAATTGCTTCCACATATCCCATATCCCTGGAACCAAAACTGCACTTAACACATATACACAGTTATCAATCTTTATCGAACACATACAGGTGAATGGACCCCCAAAGGGACACAGGAAGAAATGACAAAAATCAAAGGAGAAAGAAAGAAACAAAGAGAGTGACAGAAAACAGGAAATTTCTAGCACAGAGTTTCCAGAAGTGGAAAGAGTACCTTAAACAAATATGGCATTGGTGAGAATGTCCAGTCCTTGTTTATTACATACCAAAAAACCCCACAAACAAGTCAGTCGTGACACTTAAGACAAATGGCTTAAGGATGTGTTAGTCATAGCTGCCATTGACACACTCCAGTTTGGAGCTGACTTCTCGTTCTACACACACACACACACACACACACACACACACACACACACACACACACACACACACACACACACACACAAAAGACACACACGCACACACACACAGACACTCACATACATACACACACATACATACACACACATGCACACACACACACGCGAACACACACACACACACACACACACACACACACTCACATACATACACACTCACACTCACATACACACACACTCGCACTCACTCACACATACACACACTCACATACATACACACACATATATACACGCACTTAAACACACACTCACATACTCACACACACTCATACACGCACACACACACACACACAACATACACATACACATATACACACACTCACAGACACGAACAAAATGCACCCATAAACACACATACACACACACACACACACAAACATACACATATACACACACTCACAGACACACACAGAGACACAAATGCACCCATACACCACACACCATACACGCAACACCCACACACACACACACACATCCCGTCCAACTAAAATGAAAATTGTCCGTGACTTTTTAAAAGGGGGAAAAAAGAGGATTGTACAAAAGACTTCCATCATGTGTGATATGCAGCTCAAGTTATCTTCAAAATGTATTCGAAAAAGTAATCACTAATATTACCATGAAAGTCTTTTGTGCCTTAAGCACAGTATCATTCTGTTTGTTAACCCTTTGACTCCCGCACCCTGTCCACCAGCATTCTGCATTATCGAGCATGCTAGCAAAGCTAATCATAACCCTTTGACTCCCTCATCCTATTTACCAGCTCCCTGCAGCTGGTGGATAGGGGAAGGGAGTCAAAGGGTTAAGTGTTTGCAGTTGATGGATAGGGTGCGGGAGTTGAAGGGCTAATTAAACAGTATTATTGGCATATTTGTCATAAGCATGTATAAAGTGGAGCAAATCCTTACTGTGGTTATTTACTGCCAATGAATCAGCATGAGATTCCAGCCACTTAAAGAGTTCTGCCTCTCGGGATTTTCTTCGTTCTTCTGCCAGTGTGTGAAAAGGTATATACAAAAGAATTCAGAGCAGAGTTTAAGGGCAGTACGAAGGTAGCCACGGCAACATTAACCTCTCCAGGCATGGGAATACCAGCCAATGCCAAAAATCCACACAATCCAATGGGAAACCAGCACAATGAATCTGTTACAGCCACAGTAATCAACCGCTGGGCTATGGTCATGTCTCGTGATGTTTTGGTCGTGTTAGTTCTTAATGCATTCTTCTGTATTGACCAGTAGATAAAAGCTTGGCCAGCTGAGATCAGCACAAACAGAATGAAATTGAAGACGATCAAAACACCAAAGGAATAGATCCACCCTTTAAACAAGTTGCGAGTGACTGGCAGTGGAATACACAATACGCTGGAACTGGATCTGTAAGAAGCACATCCAGTGTGATGTCATTGGAAGTAAAGGGCATAACAAAGCAACAAGCCAACTGACCAGTGTGATGTCATTGGAAGGGAAAAGGCAAAACAAAGCAACAAGCCAAACAGACACCAACCAAGTCAAGCAGCACACCAACGCACAATGCTCCCCTGAATGTTCTAATCAACAAAGCGCACAAAGTGCATTGAATGGGAAAAGTGACAGGGATCAATAGAAACGATCCAGGTGTTGAATGAGCAGACAGATGTCTGTGTTTCAAGGAAAGGTGAATGGAAGTAAGACTGATACACATGTGTGACAGAGGCAAGGAATTCATGCAGCAAGACAAAACCAGCCACTTTACAGGCCACACTGCTTGTCCAAGTGTCATCATGATAAAGATAGATACCACGGAACAGTTCATCAGCCACACCAATAATAGCAATGTAGACACCCATCAGAAAGTCAGCCATGGTCAGGTTGGTGACAAATACATTGAAACCACTTGAACTTTTCTTCTGAGCACAAAAACGTACAACAAAACAGAAGATGTTACCAGTCACTGATAGAAAGCTGATCAGCCAGAGAAACACTGGGTACATTGCTGACTGAAGTAAATCTTCAAATGATATTTTGTCTTGGAGGAATAGAAAAATGTATCATCAAAGTTATGTGGTAGTATTTCTTTGCAACATAATTTAGAATTCTGTGTCGATATGACCTGGAGATGGACAAGATCTTTGTATATGTCAGATGGAAACGTTTTCACAGGACTGCCTTCCATGTGCAATACTGTTAACTTTGGTGTAAACTGAAAACCATCAGTGTTGACAGTATTGATAGTAGTAAACGTTAAATTCAGTTTTTGCAATTTCAAGAACTTGGACAAGATGTTGGTGTCAATTCAGTGTGGTATATGACAAATCTATCGTTGTAAGTGCACTTTGCTGAGTATCAGACAAGGGATCAGAGTAAAATGAGGTGAGGGGATTGTTGGACAGGGACAGTATCTCTAGGTCTTCTAAACCAACAAAATGAGTCATGTTGACATTTTGTAGTTTATTGCTAGTGAGATCAAGAAACTGTAAGTTGGGCAACGTCATCTTGGACAGGACAGTCAAAGAGCAGTGGGCAAGAATCAGATAAATAAGATAAGTATGATTACTCACATCAGACAGACTCATTCCTGTACCTGTGACATCAAATAACGGAGCTGTGGGAAGAGGTGAGCAGAGAAAGGCTGATGACACAGAAATGTGTGACCTTGACACAGACAGCCGACAGGACAGGTCACATCACACGACAATTCATCATCATACAGTGGGCAGTGAGGCCAGCCATCACATAGATGGTCAACATATCATGGAAGTTCTACATCGAAAGAACCCTGGACAGGTCAGTTCATTACATCCGTCTTTGTCCTCATGGTCCATACAGTCGTACATTCCATTCGGCATTGCATCGTGTGTAGACAGGCAGGCAATCATTGAACTGACCAGGACAACGATAGTGACTGTCAGGACAGGACTCATTGGACTTTATTGGAGTTGAAATGAAGACGTTGATACCATCAAAATCAATGAGAACAGGAGATGGAAAAACTGGTGCCCGGTTAATGTCCTTGTGTCTGTAATTGTTACAGTTCAGCTCATCTGATTCGTCTTGGCAATGAAACACATGATCACAGACAACATCATAGGACACCCACTGACCGTTAGTACAGGTAAACATCTTGACACAAGGAGGATGTTTACAGAAAGATTCGTCACTCTTATCCTGACAGTCCTGTAGAAAGTCACATACGAGAGTGTATGTCAGCGTGTTGATATCATCATCACAGGTAAACAAAGGGACAGAAGTGACGTGATGAACTGTAGAATCAAAATTACTATGTGTGTGTGACGAGTGGTCAGAAAAAGTACAAGATATGTGACCTTGACCACACACATCGTACTGGCGTGAACCACACAGCAGAAATGTGTGTGTGTGTCACGTGACCATCAGGACACGTCATCAGAGACTGCTGTGTGTACAAAGGAAAAGGTGTGTTGGTCAACGTCATTGCTTGTGAAGGATGGTGGGTCTGATTTTTCCCAAGTTCAAACATTACAGAATTGACATTTAAACCCGAAGTACAGAGAAGTCTCAAAAAGTCAGTTTGACCCCTGTAGATACACAGCAGACCGTCACTGGTGATGACAGTACCGACATCTCCAACACGAACAGTATGGTAAACAACAGTCCTGTCTTCCCTGATGGCCGTTTTCCTGTAAATGTTGGGAAATGCCATACTGCCAGTGGTCAAGCCAACCCAAACCAGGACAGAGATATACAGATATGGACTGGTCAAACTGTTAGCCATTCCAAACCAGTCCTCATGACATTTGGGCACGGCAGACATGCCTCCCAAAAACGTACAGTACTTGTTAAATCTTTGATAGATGTCGCGTTTATCATCATCCATGCCTGAAACATGGACACATTTGTAGCAACGGTTACATAACGCCACCAAACCCTGACAGTCAGGACTGCTGAAGGGACAGTGTTCTGTTTCATCCTGTCCATCTTCACACTTTGACTTCAGGTTACAGTCTAGGTGGCGCTGAAAGCTGGAATAATGATCAACAGAACAATTGAACAAGCCAGTTGGTAACCTTTGAGGCGTTTCGTTTCAATTGTGAGAGAAGAACAATCTGAAACATGTACGTCCAGGAAATCATCGTTCCGGTATTTAATTTTGAGTTTTGATTTGTGGAACACACAGTTATGCCGCCATTGCTGACAGGCGCTCCACACCAAGGTACAAGATCCTGCATGGTTCACAGTGTACACTATGACTCCTACATCGTCATAGGACTCCACCATTCTTCTCACACTGATCATAATGGCGTGTCCAGTAGGGACAGAGATGTTTTTGTACATATCAAAACTTTGCCAAGGGAACTGTGAACCGTAATTCCCTTTTGGTGTGATGTGCCCTGATAATGGTGATGTCTTCACCGATGGCAGGTTTTGAGGCAAAGAATCGTTTTCTGAAAACAAACCAGCACAACAACAGACGCAACAACCACCAACACCATCAACCTGTTCCCTAAACCATCCAACTCACCACGAAACCCTCACATTCACCCATGACTAAATGAGAGAGAGAGAGAAGAGGGGAGAGAGACAGACAGATGCAGAGGGGTGGGGAGGGGGAGACAAACACACGCAGATAGAGAGACACAGAGAGAGGGAAAGAGAGCATATGGGTGTTTCCTCTTTGCTGATGTTGTTTTTGTTGTTGGCAGTTGTTGTAGCTGTTGTTGTCGGCCACCATGCCGTGTCGATATGGTTGTGTATGTATGAATATATGCGTGTATGTCTGTGTACTGGCATGCGGGTATAAGCATGCATGTATTTACTGCTGTTTGTTATTTTCGTCTCTTACCTGTTTATTTGCCTAGATACTCCTTTACTTTGTATTTATTTATTCACTTACTTCTAATTCACTTACTCATTCATTCACTCACTTGCCTACCTATCTACCTGCCTGCCTACCTACCTACTTACGTACTTACTCGCTTACTTACATACCTATCTATAATTAAGAAAAAATATTGTCTTCATTTAGTTGACAGACAGCTGTGCATTTGGGCCTTGACTGGGGTGTTCTGTCAAGTGAGACGAGCTTATACAGAATAGCTAGCTTGTTGTGATTCAAACCTTTAATTATTGATTTATTTACTCTATAAAAATGTATGTTCTTTTTTGAAGGTAAGATACACACATACACACGTCATTTACATGTAACCGAGATTATTCCAGTGGAAGGCTTATAAAATACCAGTATAAAATATAGACTACGTAAAACAGTCTAGGTAGGACCTCAGGACCTGGCCAGCTCATAGGTTTATGTGCGGGCTTAAGGCTTGTGCCATGATTACCATGCACCTGGCACCTGTGACGTTAGTGCATATGGAATTTGTTCCGAGCGCGGAGACGTCATCTTGAGAAACTGAAACTGAAACTGATGAATCGTGCTATTTCCTGTGCTGTGTGCCTTCAGGAGTTTTTGTGAACTGTACTATATCCTGTGTTTTGTACCTTCAGGAGTTTTTGTGAACTGTACTATATCCTGTGCTTCGTACATTCAGGAGTTTTTGTGAACTGTACTATATCCTGTGCTTCGTACCTTCAGGAGTTTTTGTGAACTGTACTATATCCTGTGCTTCGTACCTTCAGGAGTTTTTGTGAACTGTACTATATCCTGTGCTTCGTACCTTCAGGAGTTTTTGTGAACTGTACTATATCCTGTGCTTCGTACCGTCAGGAGTTTTTGTGAACTGTACTATATCCTGTGCTTCGTACCTTCAGGAGTTTTTGTGAACTGTACTATATCCTGTGCTTTGTACCTTCAGGAGTTTTTGTGAACTGTACTATATCCTGTGCTTTGTACCTTCAGGAGTTTTTGTGAACTGTAATATATCCTGTGCTTTGTACCTTCAGGAGTTTTTGTGAACTGTACTATATCCTGTGCTGTGTGCCTTCAGGAGTTTTTGTGAACTGTACTATATCCTGTGCTTTGTACCTTCAGGAGTTTTTGTGAACTGTACTATATCCTGTGCTTTGTACCTTCAGGAGTTTTTGTGAACTGTACTATATCCTGTGTCTGGTGTCTACAGTTCATGCTGATACCAAAGCTGCTGTGGCCACTGCTAATCTATGACATTTGCACCAGCACAGTGGAAGCAATGGAAGCCAAAATCAACAAATACACAAGAAAATGGCTCGGTGTCCCACCTGGTCTCACTGATGTTGCATTCTACTGTCGTCAAGCAATGCTGAAGCTACCTCTCAAATCCATAGTGGAGGAATACAAAGTTGGAAAAGCAAGACTGTTGAGCATGCTGGAGGAATCGGAAGACAATATCGTGAGATCAGTTCAGCCAAAGCTGAGAACTGGCAAAAAATGGAAAGTCCAAGAGGCTGTAAACAATGCCAAGAGAAACCTCAGCATCAAAGAAATAATTGGACACACGCAAACCAACAGACAGGGACTGGGAGCAACAAAAATGCAGTGGTGGTCCAAAGCCAAAAGGAAGGAAAAAAGAGACATGATCATACAGGAGTTGAAGAAAGAAGAAGATGTCAAAAGAGTGCAGAAGGCAGTCCAGCAAGGTCAACAGGGGCAATGGACAACATGGGACAGTGCACTCCAAAGAAGTCTCAGCTGGAACGATATGTGGCACATGGCTCCTCTAAGGTAAGCTTCCTCCTCAGATCTGTATATGACCTGCTCCCCTCGAATGCAAACTTAATGAAATGGGGGAAATCAGATGACCCAGCATGTCTGCTCTGTCAGAAGAAACAAACAGTGGAACATGTCCTAAGCTCTTGCAAAGTAGCGCTAGCCCAAGGAAGGTATACATGGAGGCACAATCAAGTTCTGAAAGTGATCACAGACGTGGTTAGCGAAAAAACCATGACTCCAAACGCACCAATTGCTATGACAACGTTCTACAAAGCAGGAGGGAAACAGGTCTGGCCCGAAATTGCTACGACAACCAGCACATTGCCAAAGGGTCTTCTGGATGGAACAGTCGACTGGGAGTGTACAGCAGACCTCCCAGAGTGGAGAAATTACCCAGATGTCATCAGCAAGACAGGCATGAGACCAGACATCGCTCTCCACTGTGACTCCTCGAAACAAGTGATTCTGATAGAACTCACTGTGCCATACGAAAGCAGAATGGAAGAAGCACATATCTACAAGACCGAAAAATACGCCGGTCTTGCCAGCACCCTGAAGAAAGCAGGTCTGCGGGTCAAAATCTTCGCCATAGAGGTCGGGGCAAGAGGGTTTGTGGGCACCTCCGCTTATGATCTCATGAAACAACTCGCTATTTCTGGGAAGAAGAGGACTAGAGCCCTTTAAGCGATGGCAGAGGCAGCAGAAAGGAGTTCAAGCTGGATCTGGGCAAGGAGGAACCAAAGTGAACTTCATAAGGATTAAATTCCCTACAGATGATGTGTGCCCCGTTAGCACATTGGTAAAACCGCGTACCGCAGGTCTGAAGCGCAGAATCGCCCAGGTTCGCTCCCCGGCGTGGGGAAAAAAAATAAACAACAGCAGAAGGGCATCCAGGAGTCATGACCTGGATTTGGCCCGGCCCCCCGAGAGTGTAAGGAGTTCAGGGCCGAAACACTTGTCTAAAGGGGATTACTTCTCTGAAGACCTTCTGTTGTCTAGCTCTCCCTAGAGTTTCTTTCTACCTGCGCTGTGTGCTTTCAGGAATTCTCATTAATTGTACTATTTCTTGTGCTGTGTGCCTTCAGGAGTTTTTGTGAACTGTAATATATCCTGTGCTTCGTACCTTCAGGAGTTTTTGTGAACTGTACTATATCCTGTGCTTTGTACCTTCAGGAGTTTTTGTGAACTGTACTATATCCTGTGCTGTGTGCCTTCAGGAGTTTTTGTGAACTGTACTACACTTATATCCTGTGCTTTGTACCTTCAGGAGTTTTTGTGAACTGTAATATATCCTGTGCTTTGTACCTTCAGGAGTTTTTGTGAACTGTATTATATCCTGTGCTGTGTGCCTTCAGGAGTTCTTGTGAACTGTACTATATCCTGTGCTTTGTACCTTCAGGAGTTTTTGTGAACTGTACTATATCCTGTGCTGTGTGCCTTCAGGAGTTTTTGTGAACTGTACTATATCCTGTGCTTTGTACCTTCAGGAGTTTTTGTGAACTGTACTATATCCTGTGCTGTGTGCCTTCAGGAGTTTTTGTGAACTGTACTATATCCTGTGCTTTGTACCTTCAGGAGTTTTTGTGAACTGTACTATATCCTGTGCTTTGTACCTTCGGGAGTTTTTGTGAACTGTACTATATCCTGTGCTTTGTACCTTCAGGAGTTTTTGTGAACTGTACTATATCCTGTGCTTTGTACCTTCGGGAGTTCTTGTGAACTGTACTATATCCTGCGCTGTGTGCCTTCAGGAGTTTTTGTGAACTGTACTATATCCTGTGCTTTGTACCTTCAGGAGTTTTTGTGAACTGTACTATATCCTGCGCTGTGTGCCTTCAGGAGTTTTTCTTGTGAAATGTACTGTATCCTGCGCTGTGTACCTTCAGGAGTTTTTGTGAACTGTACTATATCCTGCGCTGTGTACCTTCAGATTCTTGTGAAATGTACTATATCCTGCGCTGTGTACCTTCAGGAGTTCTTGTGAAATGTACTATATCCTGCGCTGTGTACCTTCAGGAGTTCTTGTGAAATGTACTATATCCTGCGCTGTGTACCTTCAGGAGTTCTTGTGAACTGTACTGTTTCCTATTTTGTGTGCCTTTAAAACTGTTCAACGTCGTCAGTTCTTAACTAACGGATACTTGCAGAAGTAAATTAAGAAATTACAGAACAGTACAATCATTTAGGAAAGTGAAAGCGTGTGTCCACTGGGTGACGTCAGCCAGGTTTTAGTTCTCCACGAATTCAATCAAAAAATCCTCAAGGCCCCTTTCTGACAAAAAATGAAGTGATGCAGTTTTAATCAGTTCGACCACAATACCCACCCAGACACACAAACCAACGCCATCGACCAGGATACGTTGGAAGAAAATGTACACGAGGTTGATGAAAGAATTAGTAACAGCAATGTCTCTGACCTTGAGGAGCAGACCAACCTCAGCATGCCCCCACCTGTTTGCAGCAATGAAAGATTATACTGCTATTATATCCATGTTGGATTGTGTCTATCTCTACGTCCTTAAAGTATCCTGTTTACCATATCATTCAAGAACTCTCTTCCTGGTGCAAATTGATAGGTGTTTGTTGGTAAAAATGCTTTTCGTCTTCTTGAATGCTGTTTTGGCTTGGCAACTAAAGCAGAAGAAGAAAATGAAACAGCTTCTAAAAAGAACATGTCTTGTTTTATTTACAGATAATCACCAGCAACATCAAACTTAAGCGTGTCATGAGATTGCTGTGAGAATGTTTACGTGTGCTGGTACTTGTGTCTGCCTCAATCACGTTTGTTTTCCAGCACAAAACATAACATGAACCTCTTTACATTAAAAAAAAATAGGATAAAGCAATAATAAGAAAAAAAGAAGGAAAAAATGTTATATGTGTGCCCACAGCGTGGAACACACACGTATGAAAGAACGATTGTCGAACTGTCAGTTTTCATGGGATTCACGAAAGGCGTGCAACATCGTCTGCGTGTGAAACACGGAATGACCTTGTACTGAGTGACTAGGTGCAAGGTCAATACTTTAGGAACACTACGAAACACAAGTGCAATAGATGTACATTACAGGGTGGGGGAGGGGGAGTCATTGTACTTGTTCTAGGTTAGCTAGCTTTGGTTGCATCCTATTAGTTGATTACACTACTAGTTAAATAACATGTTTAACCCTTTGACTCCCGCGCACTATCCACCAACTCCAAAAACTTAACCCTTTGACTCCCTCAGCCTATCCACCAGCTTCCTGCAGGATTTTTCCGGTAGGAGTGAAAAAAATAAATGATGTAAATCTGTATATATACTCCTAATCATAATTTAAGGGCCACTTCTTCCTTCCTCTCTAATTTTAAGTTGAAATAATTGACAATGTTTAGAATTGATTCTATGTTTTATTTCATCATTTCCACACCTGTTTTGGAAAAAGAAATTAGCACAATGACCCATTAGTGAACAGCACATGCATTTAAAGGAACATCCCCCCCTTTTCAAAAAACAGAAAGTGTCAGATTTGGCCAATCTGTTTTCAATATCGCGTGTGTCCGCCCCGAGCCTGGATGCATGCTTCACTGCGCCGATGCATCGACCCCACAAGGGTACGGAGTGTGTCCTGAGGGATGGCCGCCCACTCGATCTGCAGGATGTCGACCAGCCTGGCCAGGGTGCCCGGTGGGGGGTGGTTGTCCCTGATGCGCCTCCCGAGCACATCCCAGAGGTGTTCAATTGGGTTCAGGTCAGGTGAGCACGCTGGCCAGGCCATACGGACGACTTCATGCTGCTCCAGGAAGTCGGTCACAAGGCGTGCTCGATGCGCAGGTGCATTGTCGTCCTGGAAGATGGCGCCTTGACCAAGGTCCACAAGCGCAGGCAGTGCCACGGCCGCCAGAACCTCGTCCCGGTACCGGACCCCGTTCAGGATGCCGTCAATGGGGAGCAGGGGGGTCCGGGTACCACGGCTCATGCTACCCCACACCATCACCGACCCGCCGCCGTACCGGTTATGCTCTTGGACAGTGGCGTCAGCGAACCTCTCCCCTTGACGTCGCCACACCCGAGCCCGGCCATCGTTAAAGGTCAGGGTGAACCTGGACTCATCCGAAAACAAGACCCGGGCCCACTGTTGCCTTGTCCAGGTCACGTGCTCCCTGGCCCAGGTCATGCGGCGCACTCTGTTGACCGGTGACAGCACGGGTCGGACAGCCGGTCTCCGTGACCTCAAGTTTGCCTCATGTAGCCGTCTTCTCACCGTGCTGCAGCTGATGTTAGCACCTGTTGCGTCCCTCAGCTGACCCCTCAAGGTCACCGCAGTGGATGCCCTTTCCCTCAGGACGGAGAGGGCAAGGTAGCGGTCTTGCTGTCTTGTCGTTACTCTGGGTCGACCCGTGTGACGCCTTTCCTGGACTGCTCCAGTCTCATTGAAGCGCTCCAGCAGTCTCTGGATTGTGGAATGCGACACTTCAAGTCGTCTAGCAACTTCCCGCTGCGCTAGGCCTTCATCAAGCAGAGCGAGGGCTCTCCCCGCTGCTCATCCGTCATCCGTCGTCTTGCAAGCATGGTTAAAACGAACCAGGAAACGGGTCCTTTTTATCCTCGTCTGTGGGCAACTTTGGATGGAGTAGTGTTCAAAAAGGGCTTGCCTTGCACGTGCAAAGCGAATTTTGTCGCTACCTTGCCTGCGTCGTCAGAGAGACCCTGCTGAAGATTCGACAATTTCGTGTGGAAATTGTCTTCCTTGGGCCGCCCATTGCAAATCGGCAAATCCCCAAACACGTGCCAAAAGGAAACTGCAATGTTGTCTGAGCTCTTATCCATTCAGTTACGGCAACGAATTGGAGAAAAGAGTAAGAGAAAATAGGTTATTTCTCCTTTCAAAAATTGACTCAAAAACGTTCCTGGCCCTTCAATAATGACGTGTAGTATATAAACAGACAGTAACAGACCAAACACAGACTTCAGTACAAACAAGACACAGACATATAAACAGACAGTAACAGAACAAACACAGACTTCAGTACAAACAAGACACAGACATATAAACAGACAGTAACAGACCAAACACAGACTTCAGTACAAACAAGACACAGACATATAAACAGACAGTAACAGACCAAACACAGACTTCAGTACAAACAAGACACAGACATATAAACACAGTAACAGACCAAACACAGACTTCAGTACAAACAAGACACGACATATAA
>JAPXFY010000018.1:2125035-2132535 GCA_030674185.1 Monoplex corrugatus
AAAAACTTCACCCTCTGACTCCCTCACCCTGTCCACCAGCATCCTGCATTGTCAACCATGCTAGCAAAGCAAAAACTTAACCCTTTGACTCCCGCACCCTGTCTACCAGCATCCTGCATTGTTAACCATGCTAGCAAAGCAAAAACTTAACCCTTTGACTCCCGCACCCTGTCCACCAGCATCCTGCATTGTCGACAATGCTAGCAAATAAACACTTGACCTTCTGACTCTCTCACCCTGTCCACCAGCATCCTGCACGAAGCTGATGGATAGGGTGCAGGAGACAAAAGGTTAAGTTTTTGCAGTTGGTGGATAGGATGCGGGAGTCAAAGGGTTAAATCAAGGACAGATCCACCTTAAAACAAAGGTTACAATCGCACTCTCTGTACACCAGTAGACGGAATGTGGACCATAATTTCAGCACACAATTGTAAAACATGAATAAAACATTAGTATAAACATACAAATATGTATTGAAACACAATCAACATCTGTATTAAAACACAATAAATATCATATCGTATTAAAACACAATCAACATCTGTATTAAAACACAATAAATATCATATCGTATTAAAACACAATCAACATCTGTATTAAAACACAATAAATATCATATCGTATTAAAACACAATCAACATCTGTATTAAAACACAATAAATATCATATCGTATTAAAACACAATCAACATCTGTATTAAAACACAATAAATATCATATCGTATTAAAACACAATCAACATCTGTATTAAAACACAATAAATATCATATCGTATTAAAACACAATCAACATCTGCATTAAAACACAATAAATATCATATCGTATTAAAACACAATCAACATCTGCATTAAAACACAATAAATATCATATCGTATTAAAACACAATCAACATCTGCATTAAAACACAATAAACATTCGCATTGTAACACAATAAATAGTTGTATCAAAACACACCCTTTGTACATCTATGGACGGAATCTGGGGCAATGTTAACCCGTTCACTCCCACACCCTATCCACCAGCTCCCTGCAGGAGACTCTTTGGTAGGGCAGGGGGGTAAAGAGTTAACTGAATAAATACAAAGACAGATACGTGTATGGACGGAGTTCAGACGACACTGACTTATAAATATTCATGCAAAGGTCACTCTGCCAGTCACAACTTTATAAGAGGGAGGACATATTATTTTGATTTTTCAAAACAGTTAAGATCAGTGCATTAACAATTTTACAGTGATAAAGAACACTCTACTACATTTTTTTTTACAGTTTGAAATACTCCACTTACAGAAAGAAAGAAAGAAAGACAAAAAAATAAATGAATGAAATCATTTCTTCTTTCTTTCTTTTTTCCTATTTAGGTTGCGGTCAGAAAGACAGAAAGACAGAACGATATACCGAAAGACAGAAAGACAGAACGATATATCGAAAGACAGAATGAAAGACATTTCAGGCAGAGGGGAAGGGAGAGGAGGGTGGGGGGGGGGAGAGAGAGGGGGGGAGGGAGAGAGAGTGGGGGGGAAGAGAGGTGGGGAGGGGAGAGAGGTGGGAGGGAGAGAGGGTGGGGGGGGGAGAAGGTGGGAGGTGGGAGAGAGGGGGAGAGAGATGGAGGAGAGAAGATTAGGAGAGGGAGGGGGGAGGGAGGAGAGAGAAGTGGTGGAGGGAGAGAGAGGTGGGGAAGGAGGAGAGAGAGTTGGGGAGGGAAGAGAGGTGGGGGAGGAGAGAAAGGTGGGGAGGGAGAGAGAGGTGGGGGAAGGAGAGAGAGAGGTGGGGAGGGAGAGAGGTGGGGGATGGAGAAGAGAGAGGTGGGGGAGGGAGAGAGGTGGGGGATGGAGAGAGAGAGGTGGGGGAGGGAGAGAGGTGGGGAGGGAGAGAGAGTGGGGAGGGAGAGAGAGGTGGGGAAGGAGGGAGAGAGAGGTAGGGGAGGAGAAGAGGTGGGGGAGGGAGAGAGAGGTGAGGGATGGGAAAGAGGTGGGGAGGAGAAGAGTGAGGGAGGAGACAGAGGTGGGGAAGGGGAGAGAGAGGTGGGGGAGGGAGGAGAGTGGGGGGGAGGGAGAGAGAGGAGAGAAATAAAACGAAAGGGAATGAGGCTTCATTCGCCAATGGTATAGCTTAGCATATAAGCCAACAAACACATTTCTCTTGTTGACGATCTACTTGTATGAAAACAAAAACAACTACAAAGGAAGTGAAACAGAAAAATGAAACTTGATACCACTTTGGTACTCAGGGAGAGTATAGTAGCATCAGATCCTGGTGGATCTGACCTATAGCTAGTCTTACACACAAGGACAGGCAGAAAGGCAAAGAGAGATGGACAGAGCGACAGATAACATTTCGAAAAAAGAGAGAGTGATGAAACAGAGACAGAGAGAGAGAGAGAGAGAGAGAGAGAGAGAAAGAGAGAGAGAGAGAGAAGAATGAGTGATAGAGAAGGAAGAAGAGAGAGAGAGAGGGGGGGGGGAGGGAAAGAGAGAGCGAGACAGAGAGAGGGAGAGAGAACAAAGCTGATACGCTCGATTTTTGTTTAAAATCAAAGAACATATGCATGATGATTATTGGTATAATTATATTAAAAAAGTGATATAAAGAGACATGTGGTCAGAGGTTTCACACACATACACACATACACGCACATGTACATACACACACACACACACATACACACACATACACACACATACACACACATACACACACACACACACATACACACATACACACACACACATACACACACATACACACACATACACACACATACACATACACACACATACACGCACATGTACATACACACACATACATCACACACACACACACATACACACACACACACACACATACACACACATACACACACACATACCATACCACACCACAACTACAGTAAATATCAAACATACAGAACACTCTTTACAGACAAGAGTCCACACAAAAACAACATAGTTACAACACAGACACAGATATATATTCCCATCACATTTTGGTGAGCAGTTTGATCAGATTACATGAATACAGACAATCCATCACGACTTCATAGTAACTGAATGTTAACAAAACATAACATTCACAACAATAATTGTACATGTACACCTACAATAACAACTATAATTACAGTAACAACTACGATAACTGGATCTTAACAAACTGTATATCGTCATCATCATCATTATCAAGTGCCTTGCCACATGGCGCTGGCGATCATGGCCCTCCATATGTATCTATCTTGTTGCCTTAACATTCATACTTAAAAACGATGGTAAATGAATGTTAATAAAACACAACAACTATTTAGTTAACAAACTATAATTAGTTACAACTATAATTAGTTACAACTATAATTAGTTACAACTGTAAACTTATAGTTACAACTGTTATCAACTGAATGTTAACAAAACATGATAGTCACAACCATAATTATACACTTATAGAAATAATTATAAATACAGTAACAAATATAATAACTCACTGTTCTCACACCATATATACTTATAGTTACAACTACAATAATTGAATGTTAACAAAACACACATAGTTAGATACATATCAACTGAATGGTAACAAAGTATATCTACTTATAACCACAACAATCACGAACACGCACGTAACCCTTTCGCTCCCTCGCCCTATCCACAGACTATTCTGCAGACATCTGATGGATAGGAACAGGGAGTGAAAGAGTCAATGCACAGCACGAGACATTCGTTGTACACAGTGACACTGATTGATCATCTGTCCTCCACCTGTAATGTCTATCAGTCCTGTTTCTGTGTTTTATTAAACATATGGAGTGTTTTTTGTCCACTACCTCACCATTGTTGGAATTTTTCACACGCAATCCAGAGGTGTTTTGGAATTTTGATCAAACTGATGGAACTGTTCTAGTATGCAAGATGCCTACACATTTTTTTTCCCACATACATGCCAGAATTGTTTTAGAATTTTATGAACGAGATGGAACCTTTCTGATAAATCATGATCCAGCGTTGTTTGAGTTGTTCAGACGTGTTGCAACATTTTTTAGAGAAGCGAACGGAATGGCTGGATGAGCAAACAACTTCAGGACTATATATATTTTCAAAACTAAGTGTAAACATTTCTTGAACAAAGACTAAACTTGAATTCAGGATTTTTTTTTCTTTACAGATTTTAGATGTCTTTAAAGCCGTAGACATTAACCAAAAGATATTCACTTCTCAAATAGTTTCGTAGACATACTACATGTAAGGATTTCTACGTTTTAGCCCTCAGGCAAGGATTTCTAAGTCTGCTCAACACAGGATAAGTCCCCCTTTCAAAAGATACACCGGTCAACTGAATTTTATTCTGATATTTGACCATGATCTAAAGAGCACCGTGTGAAAGCGAGTGACCATTTTAAGACGCTTTTTACCAGTTACAAGCTGACATTCAGACAGCAAATAACGGTCCATTTTGATGATAGGATCTTTGGGAATTGAATTTTAGATACTGATGAAAATAAAATTATAGACTGGCTGCTGGAACACACCTGTTTGTGTCACAGTCATGGAGTATCGTTGTTGACAGTGACACTGTCATTGCTACTGACAGACCACCAGACAAAAGGGGAAGTTTACAGGTCCCCTATTTTCCACCTTTTCCCACCCTAACTTTTGTAATACATCAGTGACATCTTCCATGGGTTACCTACACAAGTGTTCACAAAAGACTGCTATGGAATCTGCGTTGCATGTTCACATGTCAATGACATGATGGCAAAAGCAAGTTATATCTGTTGTAACGTTATCGAAGATGGACAAAAGCAAGTTATGAATCTTCGTTCTACTCATTGACATGGGACATAGCAGTTATGCACTTCGTTCTAAGTCATGAATGATGGACAATGAGTCATGAATCTTCGTTTAACGTCATCGACATATGAAATAAGCAAGTTATGACATTCGTTCTAAGTCTTGACATTGGACATAAGTAATGTGACATTCGTTCTACGTCATCGACATGATGGACAATAAGCAAATTATGACATCTTCGTTCTAACGTCATTGACATGATGGACAATAAGCAAGTATGACATCTTCGTTCTAACGTCATTGACATGATGGACAATAAGCAAGTTATGACATCTTCGTTCTAACGTCATTGACTGATGGACAAATGAGTCATGACTCTTGTTCTAACGCTCGAATGATGACATAACGAGTCATGACATCTTTGTTTATACGTCAATGACATGATGGACAATAAGCAAGTGATGACATCTTCGTTCTAACGTCATTGACATGATGGACAATAAGCAAGTGATGACATCTTCGTTCTAACGTCATCGACATGATGGACAATAAGCAAGTGATGACATCTTCGTTCTAACGTCATTGACATGATGGACAATAAGCAAGTCATGACATCTTCGTTCTAACGTCATGACATGATGGACAATAAGCAAGTCATGACATCTTCGTTCTAACGTCATCGACATGATGGACAATAAGCAAGTCATGACATCTTCGTTCTAACGTCATTGACATGATGGACAATAAGCAAGTCATGACATCTTCATTCTGCCATCATTGATTTTACATACACGTAACTTTTTAATCATAACGATATATTTTATCAATGATTTTTCCAACAATGTCTTAGCCAGTCTGCCGCTAACGCCAGTCGTAGAACCACCTTATTAATAGCACATGAAAGCTGAGCGGAATGGTCACTGCAAATTCCTTCTTTTCACTTGAGGATTGAAACAGCCATACTGACAACAAACGAAAGCTAAACCGAATGATTACTGCAAATTTCCTCTTTCGCTTTGGTCAGTCTCAGAACAAAATGGAAGCGCAGACAGACGTGCAGGTCGTAGAACTAGGCCGGTGGTCAGTCAGGATAAAGGAAAAGTTTATCTTCACTGAAAGTCGTGGTCTAAATCAATGTCAAACATAGAGAGACCCCTACATTCTATAATTGTCAAACACTCTTTGAGCACACTTCCACGACATAGTTCCCTGATTACGCCATGATGTGGATCCTTGTTTTTGTTTCTCTGACATCGTTAACCTTCTCACTCCTTCGCCTTCAGCACCAGCTGCCAAAAAGATTAACCCTTTAACTCCATAATCCTATAACCTGCTTTCTGAGCGAAAGAGTTTAGTTTTAGCTTTTCCACTGTAGCTGGTACCACAAGGAGCTGGTGGAGAGGGTGAGGTAGTGGAAAGATCGACAATATCAGAGCAAAGGCACAGGGAGAAAAACACAACATAGTTATCACATCACGGACACCAAACTTTCACACAACTCTATACAAATCGATGACCTTAGACGACATAGAAAGGTGGGGGAGAGGGGGGCAGGGGCCAGACAGGGGAAAGGTTCAGTACAAGAAACATAATTATGAAGTACAAGAAACATAATTATGAAGTACAAGAACATAATTATGAAGTACAAGAAACATAATTATGAAGTACAAGAAACATTTTTTTGAAGTACAAGAAACATAAATATGAAGTACAAGAACATAATTATGAAGTACAAGAAACATAATTATGAAGTACAAGAAACATAATTATGAAGTACAAGAAACATGAAGTACAAGAAACATAATCATGTTGTACAAGAAACATAATTATGAAGTACAAGAAACATGAAGTACAAGAAACATAATTATGAAGTACAAGAAACATAATTATGAAGTACAAGAAACATGAAGTACAAGAAACATAATCATGTTGTACAAGAAACATAATTATGAAGTACAAGAACATGAAGTACAAGAAACATAATTATGAAGTACAAGAAACATAATTATGAAGTACAACAAACATAATTATGAAGTACAAGAAACATAATTGATGTTGTACAAGAAACATAATTATGAAGAACAAGAAACATGAAGTACAAGAAAATAATTATGAAGTACAAGAAACATAATTATGAGTACAAGAAACATAATTATGAAGTACAAGAAACATTAATTATGAAGTACAAGAAACATATTATGAAGTACAAGAAACATAATTATGAAGTACAAGAAACATAATTATGAAGTACAAGAAACATAATTATGAAGTACAAGAAACATAATTATGAAGAACAAGAAACATAATTATGAAGTACAAGAAACATAATTATGAAGTGCAAGAAACATAATTATGAAGTACAAGAAACATAATTATGAAGTGCAAGAAACATAATTATGAAGAACAAGAAACATAATTATGAAGTAGGAGAAAGAAGATCAAACAGACAAAAAGTGGTTGTCATTCACAAAACGGAGAGAGAGAGGACATGATGGTGACGTCATCAGCAGGGCGTGGTCAGGGGGCAGAGTGTCTAGCCCACTGTGGTCACCCGGGGCCCCGTGGTCTAGGTGCGGGGAGCGTTGCCGATGCCCAGCACAGTCTTGTAGGATCCCATCCCGTATTTGCCGACTGCAAAGAGCAACAAACGGGTCAGATTAAATGATAATGTATCATCAGTCATTCTCGTATTCTCCACATTTGCTTGGACTCACTGAGTACTGCACA
>JAPXFY010000018.1:2137535-2140035 GCA_030674185.1 Monoplex corrugatus
TCCCAATAAATGTCTTGTCAGATTTCAGCGAAAAGTCAATCAATGATAAAAAATGAAATATTTTATATAGCATAACGTTCCTAGTATCAACAGGAGAGCTGGAGGGAAAGAAAGCAGCAGGTAGACCCAGGGAGAAAATATTGGATGGACTTACAGAGTGGATGAAGACAGAGAGGGTGGGAAATGTGCTTGCAGCGACAAAGGATGGATTTGTATGGAGGGCCATGATCGCCAACGCCATGCGGCAGGGCACTTGATGATGATAAGCGTTCCGGAAAGTAAGCTACTAAGAACATTGTTCTTTATAGAAGATACATGTATAATAGACAGGTAGACTGACAACACACAAAGTAAGCTACTAAGAACATTGTTCTTTATAGAAGATACATGTATAATAGACAGGTAGACTGACACACAAAGTAAGCTACTAAGAACATTGTTCTTTATAGAAGATACATGTATAATAGACAGGTAGACTGACGACACACAAAGTAAGCTACTAAGAACATTGTTCTTTATAGAAGATACATGTATAATAGACAGGTAGACTGACGACACAGGTCCCTCCCCTTGAAGGTCAATTAACCTTCTTGTCTTTCTGAAGTCTTGGCCAAAACATGAGTGGCGCTGCATTGCGGCGATGCTCTCTCTCTCAAAGGGGAGAGCAGCCTGAGTTTCACATGGTAAACCCACTGTGACAAAAGTAATGAATGTGAACATGAATGTGAACATGAACATGAATGTGAACATGAATGTGAACATGAATATGAATGTGAACATGAATGTGAACATGAATATGAACATGAATATGAATGTGAACATGAATGTGAACATGAATATGAACATGAATGTGAACATGAACATGAATATGAATGTGAACATGAATGTGAACATGACTATGAATGTGAATGTGAACATGAATGTGAACATGACTATGAATGTGAACATGAATATGAATGTGAACATGACTATGAATGTGAACATGACTATGAATGTGAACATGACTGTGAATGTGAACATGACTGTGAATGTGAACATGAATATGAATGTGAACATGAATGTGAATGTGAACATGAATGTGAACATGAATATGAATGTGAATATGAATATGAATGTGAACATGAATGTGAATGTGAACATGAACATGAACATGAATATGAATATAATGTGAATATGAACACGAATATGAACATGAATATGAATGTGAATATGAATATGAATATGAATACGAATACGAATACGAATACGAATACGAATATGAATATGAATATGAATATGAATGTGAATAAGAATATAAATATAAATATGAATATGAATATGAATATGAATGTGAACATGAACATGAATATGAATATGAACATGGACATGAATATGAATATATATATATATACGAATACGAATATAAATATGAATATGAACATGAATTTGAACATGAACATGAATATGAATGTGAATATGAATGTGAATGTGAATGTGAATGTGAATATGAATGTGAATGTGAACGTGAACGTGAACATGAATATGATACGAATACGAATATGAATATGAACAGAACATGAATATGAACAGAACATGAATATGAATACGAACATGAATATGAATACGAAATCGAATATAAATATGAATATGAATATGAATATGAATATGAACACGAATACAAATACAAATACAAATATGAATATGAATATGAACATGAACATGAATATGAATATGAATATGAATATGAATATGAATATGAATATGAATATGAATATGAATAAAGATGTAAATCAACGATAACTTAGTGATTTATGTAGAATCAACGATAAATCAATATAAGCACGACACGACAAAGAACACCAAAAATATTCACATACTAATGGCTGTGGGTTCGAATCCTGGGGTGTGCTACATAAAAACTGGCCTTCTCACTGTCCCATCTTAACATCATTGTTGTTCTGGTGGTGTCAGTATAGGATTAGATCAGTCCCCCTTCCCCCACTTCCCCAGGGATGGTCATTCCCGTCGGCCATATCACCTGAGGTGGGTGCCGACGTAAAAATTGAACCAAACCAAACTATAAAAGAAACTAACATAGAGATCAATCTTCTGATATTAAGGCATATGCATACTGTACACCAACACACCACCACACAGACACACAGACACACAGACACACAGACACACAGACACACAGACACACAGACACACAGACACACAGACACTCACCGAAAGACACACAGATACACAAACAGATACGTATGCAACACGGAAATCGACAAACACCTACACACAGACTCAGAAGAGACAGAGAGTCAGAGACAGAGACAGACAGAGACATACAAAGAGACAGACAGAGAGTCAGAGACAGAGACAGACAGAGACATACAAAGAGACAGACAGAGAGTCAGAGACAGAGACAGACAGAGACATACAAAGAGACAGACAGAGAGACAGAGACAGACAGAGACAGATAGAGAGACAGACAGAGAGACAGAGACAGATAGAGACATACAAAGAG
>JAPXFY010000018.1:2170035-2175035 GCA_030674185.1 Monoplex corrugatus
TATATTTCACTGTTAAAATACATGTTATGAAAAGGAACACTTTCCGTATGATAGCAAATACATTATATCATTATTTTCACTGTAAAAAAACCATGTATAACCCAAGTACACACAGCCTCATATACATGTAATACAATCACACCACACACCACACATACACACACACATGCAACAAAACACACACCACTAGCGGAGCAAACCTTACTCCCACGTCAGTCTCTTCCTTGTTCTAACGACCGCTGTTGCACCCTTTTAGCCAACACACTTCCTCACTCAACCACCTCCACCCCACCCCTCCTCTCCTTCTCCATACCTATTCATCATCTCCACCCCATACTACCTCTACACCCCCTCAGTCTCCCACTCATTCTTCTCTCTTTCCATACTACCTCTCTTCTCTACTCCTCTCTCTTCCATACCACTCCTCTCTCTCTCTCTCCTCTCTCTCTCTCTCTTCCATACGCTTTCCTCTCTCTCCTCTCTCTCTTCCATACGCTTTCTCTCTCTCTCTCTCTCTCCTCTTCCATACCTTCTCTCTCTCTCTCTCTCTCTCTCTCTTCCATACGCTTTTCTCTCTCTCTCTCTCTCTCTTTCATACGCTTTCTCTCTCTCTCTCTCTCTCTCTCTCTCTCTTCCATACGCTTCTCTCTCTCTCTCCTCTCTCTCTCTCTCTTCCATACGCTTTCTCTCTCTCTCTCTCTCTCTCTCTCTCCTCTCTTCCATACGCTTTCTCTCTCTCTCTCTCTCTCTCTCTTCCATACGCTTTCTCTCTCTCCTCTCTCTCTCTCTCTTCCATACGCTTTCTCTCTCTCTCTCTCTCCATACGCTTTCTCTCTCTCTCTCTCTCTCTTTCCATACGCTTTCTCTCTCTCTCTCTCTTTCTCTCTCTCTCTCTTCCATAACGCTTTCTCTCTCTCTCTCTCTCTCTCTCTCTCTCTTCCATACGCTTTCTCTCTCTCTCTCTCCCCTCTTCCATACGCTTTCCTCTCTCTCTCTCTCTCTCTCTTCCATACGCTTTCTCTCTCTCTCTCTCTCTCTCTCTTCCATACGCTTTCTCTCTCTCTCTCTCTCTCTCTCTCTCTCTCTCTCTTTTCCATACGCTTTCTCTCTCTCTCTCTCTCTCTCTCTTCTTCCATACGCTTTCTCTCTCTCTCTCTCTCTCTCTTCCATACGCTTTCTCTCTCTCTCTCTCTTTCATACGCTTTCTCTCTCTCTCTCTCTCTCTCTCTCTCTCTCTTCATACACACACTCTCTCTCTCTCTTTCACACACACACTCTCTCTCTCTTCACACACACTCTCTCTCTCTCTTTCACACACACACTCTCTCTCTCTTTCACACACACACTCTCTCTCTCTTTCATACACACACTCTCTCTCTCTTTCATACACACACTCTCTCTCTCTTTCACACACACACTCTCTCTCTCTTTCATACACACACTCTCTCTCTCTTTCACACACACACTCTCTCTCTCTTTCACACACACACTCTCTCTCTCTTTCATACACACACTCTCTCTCTCTTTCATACACACACACTCTCTCTCTTTCACACACACACTCTCTCTCTCTTTCACACACACACACTCTCTCTCTCTCTTTCACACACACACTCTCTCTCTCTTTCATACACACACACTCTCTCTCTCTTTCACACACACACACTCTCTCTCTGTTTCATACGCTTTCTCTCTCTCTCTGTCTCTCTCTTTCATACTCTCTCTCTCTCTCTCTCTTTCATGCACACACACACACTCTCTTTCATACACTCTCTTTCTCCTCTTTCATACACTGTCTCTCGCTCTCTCTCTTCATACGCTTTCTCTCTCTCTCTCTCCTCCTCTCTCTCTCTCTCTGTTTTCATATACTCTCTCTCTCTTTCATACGCTTCTCTCTCTGTCTCTCTCTCTCTGTCTCTCTCTGTCTGTCTGTCTGCTGTCTCTCAATCTCTCTCTCTCTCTCTGTCTTTCATATACTCTCTCTCTCTTTCATACGCTTTCTCTCTCTGTCTCTCTCTCTCTGTCTCTCTCTGTCTGCCTGTCTGTCTCTCAATCTCTCTCTCTCTCTCACTCACTCTCCCCCCCCCTCTCTCTCTTTCTTTCTCTCACACGTTCCTTCCCTCCTGTCGCACGCGCAGTTCGTTCCGCTCACGTGAGCAGAAGTGGACATGCACGTGCGAACATGGCACCTCCACCCCCACCCCCCAAAGACATGCATAGGGGGACAGGCAACGTCTGCTTCTTCTCTTCTTCTTTCTTTTTTAGATTATTGTTATTATTATTATTATTATTATTGTTACTATTATTATTATTGCTATTATTATTATTATTATTATTAAATATTATCATAAATCATTTTGTATAACGCAATTCTCCAAACTCAGCAGACTCACTGCACATTACACATAATCGACATTTTAGTGAGCACAGAGACTCAAGCTGTTAGGCAGCTACCACACTGCACTATTTTGTACAGTCTGTATCTGTTAGGTCAGCTGACCACACTGCGCTATGTTGTTGTACAGTCTGTATCTGTTAGGTAGCTGACCACACTGCCTATGTTGTTGTACAGTCTGTATCTGTTAGGTAGCTGACCACACTGCACTATGTTGTTGTACAGTCTGTATCTGTTAGGTCAGCTGACCACACTGCACTATGTTGTTGTACAGTCTGTATCTGTTAGGTCAGCTGACCACACTCCACTATATGTTGTTGTACAGTCTGTATCTGTTAGGTCAGCTGACCACACTGCACTATGTTGTTGTACAGTCTGTATCTGTTAGGTCAGCTGACCACACTGCACTATGTTGTTGTACAGTCTGTATCTGTTAGGTCAGCTGACCACACTGCACTATGTTGTTGTACAGTCTGTATCTGTTAGGTCAGCTGACCACACTGCACTATGTTGTTGTACAGTCTGAATCTGTTAGGTCAGCTGACCACACTGCACTATGTTGTTGTACAGTCTGTATCTGTTAGGTCAGCTGACCACACTGCACTATGTTGTTGTACAGTCTGTATCTGTTAGGTGAGCTGACCACACTCCACTATGTTGTTGTACAGTCTGTATCTTTGGTGGGCGTGCATGCTGGTTTTTTTCATGTTCTGGACTCTGACTTAACTTGTGGGATCTTTAACGTGCATATTCATATTCTGCACGTGCACATACACACGAAAGGCGGTTAGGCGCTGACAGGTCTGCACACATGATGACTTGGGAGATCGGAAAATTCTCCATAGTAAATAATCTGCTCGGATAAATCTCCACAGGAAAAAGAATCTCCACCTTTACCCACCAGACAGAGGCGTCTGTGCGGATCGAACCCAGACCTTTCTGTTTAGAAGGCTGATGTTTGATCATTGGACTATGGGACATGTCATGAGACCATGAGCTGGATGAGGTGCCAATCTTTGTTTCTATGGGTATCTAGGATAGATGAGGTGTCAATCTATGTTCCTGTAGATGCCTAGGATCGTTGTGGTGCCAGTCTATGCTCTATAGGTATCTAGGATCGATGAGGTGCCAATCTGTTTCTATAGATATCTACAATCGCGGAGCTGCCAATCTATGTTTCTATAGGTATCTAGGATTGATGATGTGCCGATATGTTTCTATAGGTATATAGGATTGATGATGTGCCATCTATATTTCTATAGGTATCTAGGATTGATGATGTGCCGATATATGTTTCTATAGGTATCTAGGAATGATGATGTGCCGATATATGTTTCTATAAGTATCAGGATTGATGATGTGTCCAATATATGTTTCTATAGATATCTAGGATTGATGATGTGCCGATATGTTTCTATAGGTATATAGGATTGATGATGTGCCCAAAACTATGTTTCTATAGGTATCTTGGATTGATGATGTGCCGATATGTTTCTATAGGTATATAGGATTGATGATGTGCCGATCTATGTTTCTATAGGTATCTTGGATTGATGATGTGCCGATATGTTTCTATAGGTATTAGGATTGATGATGTGCCATTCTATTTTCTATAGGTATCTAGGATTGATGATGTGCCGATATATGTTTCTATAGGTATCTAGGATTGATGATGTGCCGATATATGTTTCTATAGGTATCTAGGATTGATGATGTGCCGATATGTTTCTATAGGTATATAGGATTGATGATGTGCCATTCTATATTTCTATAGGTATCTAGGATTGATGATGTGCCGATATATGTTTCTATAGGTATCTAGGATTGATGATGTGCCGATATATGTTTCTATAGGTATCTAGGATTGATGATGTGCCGATATATGTTTCTGTAAGTATCAAGGATTGATGATGTGCCAATATATGTTTCTATAGGTATCTATGATTGATGATGTGCCGATATATGTTTCTAATAGTATCTAGGATTGATGATGTGCCAATCTATGTTTCTATAGGTATCTAGGATTGATGATGTGCCGATATATGTTTCTATAGGTATCTAGGATTGATGATGTGCCAATCTATGTTTCTGATAGGTATCTAGGATTGATGATGTGCCAATCTATGTTTCTATAGGTATCTAGGATTGATGATGTGCCAATATATGTTTCTATAGGTATCTAGGAATGATGATGTGCCGATATATGTTTCTATAGGTATCTAGGATTGATGATGTGCCAATCTATGTTTCTATAGGTATCTAGGATTGATGATGTGCCAATCTATGTTTCTATAGGTATCTAGGATTGATGATGTGCCAATCTATGTTTCTATAGGTATCTAGGATTGATGATGTGCCGATATGTTTCTATAGGTATCTAGGATTGATGATGTGCCAATATATGTTTCTATAGGTATCTAGGATTGATGATGTGCCGATATGTTTCTATAGGTATCTAGGATTGATGATGTGCCAATCTATGTTTCTATAGGTATCTTGGATTGATGATGTGCCGATATGTTTCTATAGGTATCTAGGATTGATGATGTGCCAATCTATGTTTCTATAGGTATCTTGGATTGATGATGTGCCGATATGTTTCTAT
>JAPXFY010000018.1:2182535-2195035 GCA_030674185.1 Monoplex corrugatus
CACTGTGTATACAAAACATAAAGTAGACAACATGAAGTATACTAAACATAAAATAGACAACATGAAGTATACTAAACATAAAGTAGACAACACTGTGTATACTAAACATAAAGTAGACAACACTGTGTATACTAAACATAAAGTAGACAACACTGTGTATACTAAACATAAAGTAGACAACACTGTGTATACTAAACATAAAGTAGACAACATGAAGTATACTAAACATAAAGTAGACAACATGAAGTACACTAAACATAAAGTAGACAACATGAAGTATACTAAACATAAAGTAGACAACATGAAGTATACTAAACATAAAGTAGACAACATTGTGTATACTAAACATAAATTAGACAACATTGTGTACACTAAACATAAAGTAGACAACATGAAGTACACTAAACATAAAGTAGACAACATGAAGTATACTAAACATAAAGTAGACAACACTATGTACACTAAACATAAAGTAGACAACATGAAGTATACTAAACATAAAGTAGACAACACTATGTATACTAAACATAAAGTAGACAACACTATGTATACTAAACATAAAGTAGACAACATGAAGTATACTAAACATAAAGTAGACAACATGTAGTATACTAAACATAAAGTAGACAACACTGTAGTATACTAAACATAAAGTAGACAACACTGTGTACACTAAACATAAAGTAGACAACATGGAATACTAAACATAAAGTAGACAACTATGTGAATAAAAACATAAAGTAGACAACACTGTGTACACAAAACATAAAGTAGACAACATGAAGTACACTAAACATAAAGTAGACAACACTGATGTATACAAAACATAAAGTAGACAACACTGTGTATACTAAACATAAATAGACAACACTGTGTATACTAAACATAAAGTAGACAACACTGTGTACACTAAACATAAAGTAGACAACACTGTGTACACTAAACATAAAGTAGACAACACTGTGTACACTAAACATAAAGTAGACAACATAGTGTATACTAAAATAGACAACACTGTAACAAACATAAAGTAGACAACACTGTGTATACTAAACATAAATTAGACAACACTGTGTATACTAAACATAAAGTAGACAACACTTGTACAAACATAAGTAGACACACTGTTACAAAACATAAAGTAGACAACACTGTGTAACTAAACATAAAGTAGACAACACTGTGTATACTAAACATAAAGTAGACAACATGAAGTATACTAAACATAAAGTAGACAACACTGTGTATACTAAACATAAAGTAGACAACACTGTGTATACTAAACATAAAGTAGACAACACTGTGTATACTAAACATAAAGTAGACAACACTGTGTATACTAAACATAAAAGTAGACAACACTGTGTATACTAAACATAAAGTAGACAACACTGTGTATACTAAACATAAAGTTAGACAAACACTGTGTATACTAAACATAAAGTAGACAACATGTGTATACTAAACATAAAGTAGACAACACTGTGTATACTAAACATAAAGTAGACAACACTGTGTATACTAAAACATAAAGTAGACAACACTGTGTATACTAACATAAGTAACAACACTGTTATACTAAACATAAAGTAGACAACACTGTGTATACTAAACATAAAGTAGACAACACTGTGTAACTAAACATAAAGTAGACAACACTGTGTATACTAAACATAAAGTAGACAACACTGTGTACACTAAACATAAAGTAGACAACACTGTGTATACTAAACATAAAGTAGACAACACTGTGTATACTAAACATAAAGTAGACAACACTGTGTATACTAAACATAAATAGACAACATGTGTAACTAAACATAAAGAGACACACTGTGTATACTAAACATAAAGTAGACAACACTGTGTATACTAAACATAAAGTAGACAACACTGAATGTATACTAAACATAAAGTAGACAAACACTGTGTATACTAAACATAAAGTAGACAACACTGTGTATACTAAACATAAAGTAGACAACATGAAGTATAACTAAACATAAGTAACAACATGTGTATACTAAACATAAAGTAGACATCACTGTGTATACTAAACATAAAGTAGACAACATGAAGTATACTAACATAAAGTAGACAACATGAAGTATACTAAACATAAAGTAGACAACACTATGTACACTAACAAAAGTAGACAACATGAAGTATACTAAACATAAAGTAGACAACATTGTGTACACTAAACATAAAGTAGACAACATTGTGTACACTAAATATAAAGTAGACAACATGAAGTATACTAAACATAAATTAGACAACACTGTGTATACTAAACATAAAGTAGACAACATGAAGTATACTAAACATAAATTAGACAACACTGTGTACACAAAACATAAAGTAGACAACACTATGTACACTAAACATAAAGTAGACAACACTGTGTACACTAAACATAAAGTAGACAACATGAAGTATACTAAACATAAATTAGACAACACTGTGTATACTAAACATAAAGTAGACAACATGAAGTATACTAAACATAAATTAGACAACACTGTGTATACTAAACATAAAGTAGACAACACTGTGTACACTAAACATAAAGTAGACAACACTGTGTATACTAAACATAAAGTAGACAACACTGTGTATACTAAACATAAAGTAGACAACACTGTGTATACTAAACATAAAGTAGACAACACTGTGTATACTAAACATAAAGTAGACAACACTGTGTACACTAAACATAAAGTAGACAACACTGTGTACACTAAACATAAAGTAGACAACACTGTGTACACTAAACATAAAGTAGACAACATGAAGTACACTAAACATAAAGTAGACAACACTGTGTATACTAAACATAAAGTAGACAACATGAAGTACACTAAACATAAAGTAGACAACACTGTGTACACTAAACATAAAGTAGACAACACTGTGTATACTAAACATAAAGTAGACAACACTGTGTACACTAAAATAAATTTAGACAACACTGTGTATACTAAACATAAAGTAGACAACATGAAGTATATTATGTTCCATGCATAAACTTTGCACTGTTGCTGGGTGGTTTGTTTGCTTGTTCGTTTGTTTGTTTGTTTTTTGTTTGTTTTTGTTGTGGGCTTTTAAACTTAGTGTGCTGATATGTTGTTATAGGTGGTGGTGGTGGTGGTGGTGGTGTGGTGGTGTGGTTGTGTGGTTGTGATGGTGGTGTGGTTGTGATGGTGGTGGTAGTGTGGTGGTGGTGGTGTGTGGTGGTGTGGTTGTGATAGTGTGGTGGTGGTGGTGTGGTGGTGGTGTGGTGGTGGTATGGTGGTGGTGTGGTTGTGGTGGTGGTAGTGGTGGTGGTAGTAGTATGGTGGTGGTGGTATGGTGGTGGTGGTGGTGGTGTGGTGGTATGGTGGTGGTGTGGTGGTGGTGTGGTGGTGGTGGTGGTATGGTGGTGGTGGTCTGGTGGTGGTGTGGTTGTGGTGGTGGTAGTAGTATGGTGGTGTGGTGGTTGTGGTGGTATGGTGGTGGTGGTGGTGGTGGTGGTATGGTGGGGTAGTGGTGGTGGTGGTGTGGTGGTATGGTGGTGGTGTAGTGGTGGTGGTGGTGTGGTGGTGTGGTGGTATGGTGGTGGTGTGGTGGTGGTGGTGGTATGGTGGGGTAGTGGTACACATATCAATGAATTCGCGCACCCAATCTAGGGAGATGCCCCTGCCGTTGACCACTCTGGCCAACTTATCACAACGGGGACTTTTAACCCTTTGATTACCGTACTTTATCCACCTACTGCAAAAACTTAACCCTTTGATTCCCTCACCCTATCCACCAACTTCCTCCAGGTAGCTGGTGGACAGGGTGAGAGAATCAAAGGGTTAAGTTTTTGCTTTGTTCGCATGGTTGACAATGCAGGATGCTCATGCATAGGTGCGGGAGTCAAAGGGTTAAGTTTCTGCTTTGTTAGCATGGTTGACAATGCAGATGCTGGTGGATAGGATGAGGGAGTCAAAGGGTTAAGTTTTTGCTTTGTTAGCATGGTTGACAATGAAGATACTGATATACAGGGTGAGGGAGTCAAAGGGTTAAGTTTTTACTTTGTTAGCATGGTTTACAATGCAGATGCTGATATACAGGGTGAGGGAGTCAAAGGGTTAAAGTGCTGTCAGGACTGGAGGCCTCCTTGGCGCAGAGATGGAGCTTCCCTTTCTCTAACAGCTGTCCTTATTTCCGTTCCTTAATTTATTCATGAGATAGGTGTGCTCATACAATCTACTGTAACTAACTCAACACGCTCATCCATTTCCAACTTCTGGTCAGTGCTAATTCATTCAACATGTTGTACCTACTCACACAAGTACTTTCAGAGACAGCACTGTCGGTCAGCCACCGGCTTCGTCATCATTCATTCATTTCGTGTCCACAAAGGCCAAGGCCAAGGTCACCCCATAACTCTGAGATGATAGAAGTTCGTTCAGTGTCTACATAGATCAAGGTCAAGGTTATTCCATGACTTTAAGGTGGAGGGGTTCATTAAGTGTCCACAGTGATCAAGGTCAAGGTTATCCTATAACTCTGAAGTGGAAGAGTGAGTGAGGTGGTAGAGATATAATTCGTACAGAAGTCACCCAATGTAGTTATTGGTTTTTGTGCCCTGTTTCATTCATTGTCTAGTACCGAATAGTCCTGACATTTCCTACCACCAGTTTGTCAAAGGCCCGGCAGCCGGTTAGAAAAACTAAAAGACTCGTCGGATATCAACCTTCCATCAAGAACAGAAAGACCATCCAATGCATTTCCAAGGAGAGTCGAATAAAGCATCGGTATCTCACAATGCTACTAACAATTTTAAAGGCTTCTTTGAGCAATTTTTTTTTGCTAGTCCACGTATACTCTGAGAGTGGTAGGATTTTAAAACTTACAAAACAAAACAAAACAAAACAGAACAGAAAGACTGTTAACATCAAACATCCGAGAGTCCTGATGGGACCCAGAGCAACAAAGCCTCACCACTAGCCAGACAGTGACCTCCCAGCTTCAGACGCCATACTGTGGGCATTTTGTTAAGCAAAAAAGAATTGGGGGTGGGGGGGGGGTCTGTCCATGAACTGCATGATCCAACACGAAATCTGCCATCAAGAACAGAAAGAGTATTAAATACGATCTTCTGCCCACACAGCAACAAGTAGTCCCCATGTGGCCCCTCACCGGCCAAGACCGGCTGAACACATACGTAGACCTCAAGTTCAAACCGGTACTGTCACCACCCTGACCCCAGAAAATTACATCAGATCAAACGTTGTTAGTTAGAATTTCAGAATCATTAGTTCACAGTCCTGTTAATGCATTACTTTAACTTTATTCGGTTTGTATTTTAGTGTTACAATTTCCCTTCACGTTGTTGAAGTTAATTGTTAGTGTTAAGTTCTCGTTCCATTTTACTGTTCCCACACCTACTAATGTCTTTTTCCTCTGTCTTCCCTCTGCCCAAATCCAACCCGTCCAACTATCGTTCTACATTTTATTTTGTTCACTTTTTTTTTTTAAATTTCCCCTTTCCCCCCTCCCCCGTCTAATATCACTTATAATGAAAAGACGTTAAATTAAGGAACGAACGAACCCCTGTGGTCAGGAGGACCAGACAGCTGAACACATACGTAGACCTCAAGTTCAAACCGGTACTGTCACCAACCTGACCCCTGTGGTGGTCAAGAGGACCAGACAGCTGAACAATGTTGCAGTGATGTCCCCTGTATCGATCACTGCCAGATGTAGACTGACCGTGTAGATGGTCAGCACGAGACACTTGATAACACGTCATTGCCCAAGTATAATAACTATACATCTTACAGCTAGTTCTTGCTACTATATATTGTGACAGCACACAACACGACACATGAAGTCAGAACAAGATTGAGGCAGCTGAAATGTGGTTTCTAAGAAGAATGTTAAGAGTTCTAAGAACAGCAAGGAAAACAAAAGAGACAGTCTTGAACGAGACAGACACAAGAAGAAACGTAACGAAAAGGATTAGGAAAAGACAACCAACATTTGTAGGACATTCTATGAGACAAGAGAAATTGGACCATCTAGTCACAGTAGGAAAGCTGGAGGGGAAAAGAGCACCAGGTAGACCCAGGAAAAAATATTGGACTTGCGGAATGGATGAAGACAGAGAGGGTGGGGAGATATACTTGCAGCGCCAAGGGATAGATTCGTATGGAGGGCCATGATCGCCAACATGCTGATGATGACAGCAGAGGGGCATCCAGGAGTCATGACCTGGATGTGGCCCAGCCCCCTTAAAGTGTCCGGAGTTAAGGATTGAAACACTTGTTGACGGGGGTTACTCCTTTGAGAACCTTCTCTTGTCTGGTTCTCCCCAGAGTTTGTTGCTACCTCATACAGTGTAAGCATACAAACCTAAGAATAGAAGAGGAAGGAGAAAACTCCTCAATATCCCTCCCTCATTATTCATTCATTTATTCAGTGACTGTCCAGTGCTCACAGGTACTATAATAGTTTCTACATTGTCATTGATTTGTCCGTCCTTCTCATCATTCATTCAGTGACTGTCCAGTGCTACCAAGTACGACTACATACAGAACAAGATCAACACCTTGATGTACCCACAGTTATTGCTGGTAACTGTGAAAGGAAGCGAGCTTGCATGGTCTGGTCACATCACTCGCCATAACACACAGTCCACGACCATCCTTCAGGGAGCCCTAGGGTTATGGAACTATCTTGGTAAGACCTCAGGACCTGGCCAGCTCGTGGATTTATGTGCAGGCTTAAAGGCTTGTGCCGTGATCATTGTGGATCTTCTCCATCGCATGGCACCTGTGGCGTTAGTGCATTATGGAATTCATTCCGAGCGCGGAAACGTCATCTTGAGAAACTGAAAGTGAAAGTGAAAGTGAAACTAGAAGGAAGCCATCAGTGAAATGGACAGAGGAAGAGCTGGGTGGTCAATATCACAGACTGGACCAACCTCAGTATGTCTGAACTGTTTGTTGCTGTATGCCACAGACAGAGGAAGAGCTGGGTGGTCAATATCACAGACTGGACCAACCTCAGTGTGTCTGAACTGTTTGTTGCTGTACCCCACAGACAGAGGAAGAGCTGGGTGGTCAATATCACAGACTGGACCAACCTCAGTATGTCTGAACTGTTTGTTGCTGTACCCAACAGACAGAGGAAGAGCTGGGTGGTCAGTATCACAGACTGGACCAACCTCAGTATGTCTGAATTGTTTGTTGCTGTACCCCACAGACAGAGGAAGACAATACTGTCTGCTACTGTGTCTATCGGTTCCCCAACGACCACACTGATTAGGAGATTAAATGATGATGATGATGATGATGATGATGATGATGATGATGATGAAGATGATGATGACAACAACGATGATGATGATGGTGGTCGTGGTGGTGGTGGTGATGATGACGATGAAGACGACGACGACGATGACAATGACGACGACGATGACGATAACATTGACGATGACGACGATAATGATGATGACTGTAAATCAGAGGCAACAAACTTAACAGTATCCTTAACTGACCATTTGGCGCCTAGTATTTATACATATATAACAACCGCATTCCAGAGATGCTTCTGTTTGAACAGCTGAAACAAGGACACCATGACCAGAGAAGACCACAAAATCGACAGAAGGACAATCTGAAGGCCAACGTCATCAGCTGTGACATCAACACCACCAACATGGAAGACATTGCCCACAACACAGTAAGCTGTGACATCAACACCACCAACAGGAAGACATTGCCCACAACACAGTAAGCTGTGACATCAAACCACCAACATGGAAGACATTGTCCACAACACAGTAAGCTGTGACATAACACCACCAACAGGGAAGACATTGCCCACAACACAGTAAGCTGGTGACAGCAGTGCACACAGGGCACAGTCACATGTCAACAGCACACAACAGCTGGTGACAGCAGTGCACACAGGGCACAGTCACATGTCAACAACACACAACAGCTGGTGACAGCAGTGCACACAGGGCACAGTCACATGTCAACAGCACACAACAGCTGGTGACAGCAGTGCACACAGGGCACAGTCACATGTGTACAACACACAACAGCTGATGACAGCAGTGCACACAGGGCACAGTCACATGTCAACAGCACACAACAGCTGGTGACAGCAGTGCACACAGGGCACAGTCACATGTGTACAACACACAACAGCTGATGACAGCAGTGCACACAGGGCACAGTCACATGTCAACAGCACACAACAGCTGGTGACAGCAGTGCACACAGGGCACAGTCACATGTGTACAGCACACAACAGCTGGTGACAGCAGTGCACACAGGGCACAGTCACATGTGTACAACACACAACAGCTGATGACAGCAGTGCACACAGGGCACAGTCACATGTCAACAGCACACAACAGCTGGTGACAGCAGTGCACACAGGGCACAGTCACATGTGTACAACACACAACAGCTGATGACAGCAGTGCACACAGGGCACAGTCACATGTCAACAGCACACAACAGCTGGTGACAGCAGTGCACACAGGGCACAGTCACATGTGTACAACACACAACAGCTGGTGACAGCAGTGCACACAGGGCACAGTCACATGTCAACAGCACACAACAGCTGGTGACAGCAGTGCACACAGGGCACAGTCACATGTCAACAGCACACAACAGCTGGTGACAGCAGTGCACACAGGGCAGAGTCACATGTGTACAACACACAACAGCTGATGACAGCAGTGCACACAGGGCACAGTCACATGTGTACAGCACACAACAGCTGATAGTCAACAGAAGAGAGACAGGCAGAAGCACAACTCGGGGTGGCAGAACTTTCTATGCAGTGCCCGCGGGGAAAAAAACTTGTGCTTCCAGGATTGGTCTTGCATCCCACATGAAGAGAGATTAGGACTGGCATGGCTAATCATCCATCAGATCAATGGAGAGTATTTCACTTACAGGTATGGGAGAGTTCTTCACTTATACGTATGGGAGAGTACTTCACTTATAGGTATGGGAGTTCTTCACTTATACGTATGGGAGAGTACTTCACTTATACGTATGGGAGAGTACTCCACTTGTACGTATGGGAGAGTACTTCACTTGTACGTATGGGAGAGTTCTTCACGTATACGTATGGGAGATTTATTCACTTGTACGTATGGAGAGTTCTTCACTTGTACGTATGGGAGAGTTCTTCACGTTAACGTATGGGAGAGTACTTCACTTATAGGTATGGGAGAGTTCTTCACTTATAGGTATGGAGAGTTCTTCACTTATAGGTATGGGAGAGTTCTTCACTTATAGGTATGGGAGAGTTCTTCACTTATAGGTATGGGAGAGTTCTTCACTATAGGTATGGGAGAGTTCTTCACTTATAGGTATGGGAGAGTTCTTCACTTATAGGTATGGGAGAGTTCTTCACTTATAGGTATGGGAGAGTTCTTCACTTATAGGTATGGGAGAGTTCTTCACTTATAGGTATGGGAGAGTTCTTCACTTATAGGTATGGGACAGTTCTTCACTTATAGGTATGGGAGAGTTCTTCACTTATAGGTATGGGAGAGTTCTTCACTTATACGTATGGGAGAGTTCTTCACTTATAGGTATGGGAGAGTTCTTCACTTATAGGTATGGGAGAGTTCTTCACTTATAGGTATGGGAGAGTTCTTCACTTATAGGTATGGGAGAGTTCTTCACTTATAGGTATGGGACAGTTCTTCACTTATAGGTATGGGACAGTTCTTCACTTATAGGTATGGGACAGTTCTTCACTTATAGGTATGGGAGAGTTCTTCACTTATAGGTATGGGACAGTTCTTCACTTATAGTATGGACAGTTCTTCACTTATAGGTATGGGAGAGTTCTTCACTTATAGGTATGGGACAGTTCTTCACTTATAGGTATGGGAGAGTTCTTCACTTATAGGTATGGGAGAGTTCTTCACTTATAGGTATGGGAGAGTTCTTCACTTATAGGTATGGGAGAGTTCTTCACTTATAGGTATGGGAGAGTTCTTCACTTATAGGTATGGGAGAGTTCTTCACTTATAGGTATGGGAGAGTTCTTCACTTATAGGTATGGGAGAGTTCTTCACTTATAGGTATGGGAGAGTTCTTCACTTATAGGTATGGGACAGTTCTTCACTTATAGGTATGGGAGAGTTCTTCACTTATAGGTATGGGAGAGTACTTCACTTGTACGTATTGTATTGTAATAGACACAACACTACCATTCACGTCCATGTCTTGATCGCCAGTCATTCGGTCAATGTCCAGTTTGGTTCTTTTGACAGATAATAGCGGTCAGATCTGGGAGGAGCGCATAAGGAATGTCCGAGCGTAAGGAATCCCTCTGGAACAAACTTCTAGACTTACCTCCATACTCATACATTACTGTGTACTAAGACACACCCAACATCATCATTCATCCATCCGCCCCACCCCCATCATCAATCATTCATACTCTGGTACCAGGTGACTGGGTGCACTGCTGTCTATACACGGTCAGCGTGGTCAGTTCGGACAGTGGCCTCCTGGGTCAGTGTGACCTGCTCGCGACTTGAAAGTCCTAGTGGAATACCCTTCCCTGTTTAGTACACCCGTGGCCGAGTGGCTTACACACTTGTCTTCGATCTGTGAAGGTTCAAGTTCGGATCACGATGCGATTTTTTAATCCCTGCTCACCAACTAAAAAAAAAACTTAACCTTTTGACTCCCGCACCATATTCATTAGATTCCTGTGGGAAGCTGGTGGATAGGATGAAGGAGTGAAAGGGTTAAGTTTTTGCAGCTGTTGGGTATGATGCAGGAATGATAGGTAACGTGCGTATTTGATATTTGCAGGAGGTTATTAACACAGGAGGGTGATTCAGGCACTAAAGGCCTGTACACATGCTGGTTGGACGATCGAAAAAAAAAAAAATGAATATAAATAAAAAGAAGAAAAGAAGAATGAATAAATAAAGAATAAGAATGAAGAGAAGAAGAAAAGAAGAAGAATGGAAGAAGAGAGAACGAGAAAAGAACGAAGAAGAGAAGAAGAATGCGAAAGAAGAAGAAAAGGAAGAAAGAAGAAAGAGAAGAAGAGAAGAAGAAGAAAGAAGAATGCAGAAGAAGAAGAATGCAAGAAAGAAGAAGAAGAATGCGAAGAAGAAGGAAGCAGAAGAAGAAGAAAGAAGAAGAAGAAGGAAGAAGGAAGAAGAAGAAGAAGAGAAGAGAAAAGAAGAAGAGGAAGAAGAAGAAGAAGGAAGAAGAAGAGAAGAAGAAAGAAGGAAGAAGAGAAGACGAAGAAGAGAAGAAGAAGGAAGAAGAAGAAGAAGAAGAAGAAGAAGAAGAAGAAGAAGAAGAAGAAGAAAAGAAGAAGAAGGAAGGAAGAAGAAAGAAAAAAGGAAGAAAGAAGGAAGAAGAAGGAAGAAGAAGGAAGAAAGAAGAATGAAGAGAAGGAAGAAGAATGCGAAGAAGAAGAGAAGAGAAGAAGAAGAAGAAGGAAGAAGAAAAGAAGAAGAAAGAAGAAGAAGGAAGAAGAAGAGAGAAAAGGAAGAAGAAAAGAAAAAGAAGAAGAGAAAGAAGAAGAAAGGAAGAAGAAGAAGAAGAAGAGAAAAGAGAAGAAGAATGGAAGAAGAAGAAGAAGAAGCGAAGAAAGAAGAAGAAGAATGCGAAGAAGAAGAAGAAGAATGCGAAGAAAGAAGAAGAAGAGATGAAAAGAAGAAGAAGAAGAAGAGAATGCAAGAAGAAGAAGAAGAAGAAGAGAAGAAGAAGAATGAAGAAGAAGAAGAAGAATGCGAAGAAGAATGCAAGAAGAAGAAGAATGCGAAGAAAGAAAAAGTGCGAAGAAGAGAAGAGAAGAAGAAGAATGCGAAGAAGAAGAAGAAGAAGAAGAGCGAAGAGAAGAAGGAAGAAGAATGCGAAGAAGAAGAAGCAAGAAGAATGCGAAGAAGAAGAAGAAGAAGAAGAATGCGAAGAAGAAGAAGAAGAATGCGAAGAAGAATGCGAAAGAAGAAGAAGAAGAAGAAGAATGCAAGAAGAAGAAGAAGAAGAAGAAGAAGAAGAAGAAGAAGAAGAAGAAGAAGAAGAAGAATGGAAGAAGAAGATGCAGAAGAAGAAGAAGAAGAAGAAGAAGAAGAATGGAAGAAGAAGATGCGAAGAAGAAGAAGAAGAAGAATGCGAAGAAGAAGAAGAATGCAAGAAGAAGAAGAAGAAGAAGAAGAAGAATGCGAAGAAGAAGAAGGAAGAAGAAGAAGAAGAAGAAGAAGAAAGGAAAAGAAGAAGAAGAAGAAGAGAAGAAGAAGAAGAAGAAGAAGAAGAAGAAGAAGAAGAAGAATGCGAAAAGAAGAAAGAAGAAGAAGAAAGAATGCGAAGAAGAAGAAGAAGCGAAGAAGAAGGAGAAGAAGAAGAATGCGAAGAAGAAGAAGAGAAGAGAATGCGAAGAGAAGAAAAGAATGCGAAGAAGAAGAAGAAGAATGCGAAGAAGAAGAAGAAGAATGAAGAAGAAGAAGAAGGAAGAAG
>JAPXFY010000018.1:2205035-2207535 GCA_030674185.1 Monoplex corrugatus
TTTCAACAGGTTTTGTTAGTGTAGATATGATTACCGGTACTCTAACAGGTCTGTCAGTGTAACATAATTGCCGGTATTTCAACAGGTTTTGTTAGTGTAGATATGATTACCGGTACTCTAACAGGTCTGTCAGTGTAAGCATAATTGCCGGTATTTCAACAGGTTTTGTTATAGTGTAGATATATGATATAACCGGTACTGCAAAAGGTACTGTCAGTGTAAACATAATTGCCGTATTTCAAAGGTTTTGTTATGTGATATGATTACCGGTACTCCAACAGTCTGTCAGTGTAACATAATTGCCGGTATTTCAACAGGTTTTGTTAGTGTAGATATGATTACCGGTACTCCAACAGGTCTGTCAGTGTAAGCATAATTGCCGGTATTTCAAACAGGTATTTGTTAGTGTAGATATGATTACGGTACTCCAACAGGTCTGTCAGTGTAAGCATAATTGCCGGTATTCAACAGGTTTTGTTATGTAGATAGATTACCGGTACTCAACAGGTCTGTCAGTGTAAGATAATTGCCGGTATTTCAACAGGTTTTGTTAGTGTAGATATGATTACCGGTACTCCAACAGGTCTGTCAGTGTAAGCATAATTGCCGGTATTCAACAGGTTTGTAATGTAGATATGATTACGGTACTCAACAGGTCTGTCAGTGTAAGATAAATTGCCGGTATTTCAACAGGTTTTGTTATGTAGATATGATTACCGGTAACTCCAAACAGGTCTGTCAGTGTAAGCATAATTGCCGGTATTTCAACAGGTTTTGTTAATGTAAGATATGATTACCGGTACTCCAACAGGTCTGTCAGTGTAAGCATAATTGCCGGTATTTCAACAGGTTTTGTTATGTAGATGTGATTACGGTTCCAACAGGTCTGTCAGTGTAAGCATAATTGCCGGTATTTCAACAGGTTTTGTTAGTGTAGATATGATTACCGGTACTCCAACAGGTCTGTCAGTGTAACATAATTGCCGTATTTCAACAGGTTTGTTAGTGTAAATATGATTACCGGTATACTCAAACAGGTCTGTCATGTAAACATAATTGCGTATTTCAACAGGTTTTGTTCAGTGTAATATGATTACCGGTACTCCAACAGTCTGTCAGTGTAAACATAATTGCCGGTATTTCAACAGGTTTTGTTAGTGTAATATGATTACCGGTACTCCAACAGGTCTGTCAGTGTAAACATAATTGCCAGTATTTCAACAGGTTTTGTTAGTGTAGATATGATGTATCCAGGTACTGCCTAACAGGTTGTATGTAACATATATTGCCAGTATTTCAAGCAGTTTTTGTTAGTGTAAATATGATTACCGGATACTTAACAGTCTGTCAGTGTAACATAATTGCCGTATTTCAACAGTTTGTAGTGTAATATGATTACCGGTACTCAACAGGTCTGTCAGTGTAACATAATACCGATATTAGTCAATCAGTGTTTTCAAGGTGTCAGTGTAAACATGATTACCGATATGTCAACAGGTCTGTCAGTGTAAACATCATTACTGAGTATGTTCAACATGGTCTGTCAGTGTAACATCATTACGAATGTCAACAGGTCTGTCAGTGTAAACATATTACGATATTTCAACAGGTCTGTCAGTGTAAACATGATTACTGTATGTCAACAGGTCTGTCAGTGTAAACATAATTACTGATATGTCAACAGGTCTTCAGTGTAAACATGATTACGGTATTCAACAGGTCTGTCAGTGTAAACATATTACAGATATGTCAACAGGTCTGTCAGTGTAAATCATTACTGATATGTCAACAGGTCTGTCAGTGTAAACATCATTACGATATGTCAACAGGTCTGTCAGTGTAAACATATTACGATATGTCAACAGGTCTGCAGTGTAAACGTCATTATGATATGTCAACAGTCTGTCAGTGTAAACATATTACGTATGTCAACAGGTTGTAGTGTAAACATGATTACGTATGTCAACAGGTCTGTCAGTGTAACTCATTACGTATTCAACAGGTTTCGTGTTATTACGATATGTCAACAGGTCTGTCAGTGTAAACATTACTGATTTCAACAGGTTGTAGTGTAATCTTACTGATATGTCAACAGGTCTGTCAGTGTAAACATCATTACTAGATATGTCAACAGGTCTGTCAGTGTAAACATCATTACTGATATGTCAACAGGTCTGTCAGTGTAAACATCATTACTGATATGTCAACAGGTCTGTCAGTGTAAACATCATTACTGATATGTCAACAGGTCTGTCAGTGTAAACATCATTACTGATATGTCAACAGGTCTGTCAGTGTAAACATGTATTACTGATATGTCAACAGGTCTGTCAGTGTAAACATCATTACTGATATGTCAACAGGTCTGTCAGTGTAAACATCATTACTGATATGTCAACAGGTCTGTCAGTGTAAACGTCATTACTGATATGTCAACAGGTCTGTCAGTGTAAACATGATTACTGATATGTCAACAGGTCTGTCAGTGTAAACATCATTA
>JAPXFY010000018.1:2222535-2225035 GCA_030674185.1 Monoplex corrugatus
GTGTGTGTGGTGTGTGTGTGTATGTGTGTGTGTGTGTGTGTGTGTGTGTGTGTGTGTGTGTGTGTGTGTGTGTAGCTATCTTTCGAACACTGAGTGTCGTAAGATCATTTCAAACGTACTTTATCCCTTTTGAACTAACTTCTTTTCCTGTTTCGTGCTATATGAGAATCCAGATGGAATTTCATTTATTTGTTGTTATCCTCCATGCTGCAAATGGTGTTGAAGGCTTTATTACACTACATTGAAACAGTGTGTGTGTATGTGTGTGTGTGTGTGTGTGTGTGTATGTGTGTGTATATATGTGTGTGTGTGTGAATGTCTGTGTGTGTGTGAGTGTGTGTGTGTGTGTGTGTGAGTGTGTGTGTGAGTGAGTGTGTGTGTGTAGTGTGTGTGTGTGTGTCTGTGCGTATGTGTGTGTGTCTGTGCGTGTATGTGTGAGTGTGTGTGTGTGTTTGTGTGTGTGAGTGTGTGTGTGTGTGTGTGTGTGAGTGTGTGTGTGTGAGTGTGTGTGTGTGTGTGTGTGTGAGTGTCTGTGTGTGTGTATGTGAGTGTGTGTCTGTGTGTGTGTGTGAGTGTGTGTGTGTGTGTGTGTTCGTTCTTGTGTGTGTGTATGTGTGTGTGTGTGTGTGTGTGTGTGTGTGTGTGTGTGTGTGTGTGTGTGTGTGTGTGTGTGTGTGTGTGTGTTGTGTGTGTGTGTGTGTGTGTGTAAAACTGAACCCTTTCGCTTCTTCGCCCTCTTCTCCATCAGGAAGGTGGATGAAAGAATCAGGAAGTGAGAGTTTTTCACTTTGGTTTTTAAAACGTCTGGAATCGTACTTTTGACCACGTCATCTCTGTAATCATTGTATGTCTACGCACGACTGTAGCGTGTGCCAGTGTGAGGGAAGGGGAGATAATGTGTGTGTGTGTTACACGGGGTGTCTTGTAAAGTCGTACCGAAATTTGTCCCACAAATTCTGCGATCAAAACTCCTCATACATCCACAACACCGCACTGCAAATCTCAACACGTAGAATGAACGTGTTTAAATCAAGTCTTGAATACTTAAGTGGTAAGCTTACTCTGGAATGCTCTTCCATCTTATCTGAGAACGCCGGATGATGGTAGGCAGGGTGAGGGAGTCAAAGGGTTAACCGTTCATTTTCTAGAGTTCGTGGGGTTCATTACGTTTGCCTGTGCTGACAGAGTCTTGGACTTCAGACCTGATGTCTTGAGTTCAATCCCAGCCCGCAACATTATTACCTGGCCTGTTGGCTGCCCATCTAAATGTTTCCATCATTCTGGTGGTGTCAGCTTACTGTTTGATAGGTCCACTGGCCTGTTGGCTGCCCATCTAAATGTTTCCATCATTCTGGTGGTGTCAGCTTACTGTTTGATAGGTCCACTGGCCTGTTGGCTGCCCATCTAAATGTTTCCATCATTCTGGTGATGTCAGCTTACTGTTTGATAGGTCCACTGGCCTGTTGGCTGCCCATCTAAATGTTTCCATCATTCTGGTGGTGTAATACGTCAGCTGACTCTTTTCATAACTCCTCCCTCTCCTCCATTCTCATTCCACACTGGCCTGCTCGCTGCCCATCTTACTGTTTCCATTAGTCTGATGCTGTCACCGTCATCATCATCATCAATTGCCTTGCCACATGGTGTTGGCGATCATGGCCTTCTATCTGTCTCTATCTCTTGTTGCTTCAAGCACCTCTTCCACCCTCTTTGTCTTTTGCCACTCTGCAAGTCTGTCCAATATCTTCTCCCTGGGTCTACGTGGTGCTCTCTTTCCCTCCAGCTTTCCTGTCGTGGCCAGGTGCTCCAATTTCCCCTTCCTCATAAAATGGCCTATAAATGTTGCCTGTCTTTTCCTAATCTTCCTTATCAATGATCTTCTTGTGTCTGCCTCCGTCAAGACTGTCTCGTTTGTTTTCTTTGCTGTCCATGGAATTCTCAACGTTCTTCTGAGAAACCACATCTCGGCTGCCTCAATCTTGTTCTGGCTTTGCTTGTTGACTGTCCACGCCTCACACCGTATAACATTATCAGTTCAAAAACATTCAAGAACTCTCTTCCTGATGTCAATTGATAGGCATTTGTTGGTAAGAATGCTTTTCATCTTCTTGAATGCTGCTTTGGCTTGGCCGATTCTGCTGGCTATTTCTGATGTGGGTGTCACCTCAGTGTTTTCATAATTCCCTTGCTCCACCTCCTCCTTACTTCGCCCCAACTTATATTTCAGGACCTCACCAGCGCATATGGTTTTGCACAGGCCCAGGGAGTCTGCCACACACTTGCTAACAGATTTGGACGGGAGCGCATATGGAGCTCTGATAAATCCCTTTTCAACAAAACTAAACTTCTGACCGTCGAAAAAAATGTTTGAATTGTTTCATGTTTTCTTCTTCCTGTTGCTGTTTTCCGGCTTACGTAAAACTTTTTACCGCGACCTTCCCAAACAAGAGTCAAGACGTGCAGTCTGTAGCGTAGGAACTAGTCGATTCCATGGTCATTA
>JAPXFY010000018.1:2232535-2235035 GCA_030674185.1 Monoplex corrugatus
CTGTTTGTGTTGTGCTGTGTTGTGCTGTGTTGTCTTGTCTTGTCTTGTGCTGTGTTGTGTTGTGCTGTGTTGTCTTGTTTGTGTTGTCGTTGTCTTGTCTTGTCTTGTTTGTCTTGTCTTGTGCTGTGTTGTGTGTGTTGTGTTGTGCTGTGCTGTGTTGTGTTGTGTTGTGCTGTGTTGTCTTGTCTTGTCTTGTCTGTCTTGTCTTGTGCTGTGTTGTTTGTCTTGTTAGTTGTCTGTGTTGTGTTGTGTTGTGTTGTGTTGTGCTTGTGTTGTCTGTGCTTGTGCTGTGTGTGTTGTGTTGTATTGTCTTGTCTTGTCTAGCTTGTTCTGTGTTGTGTTGTTGTTGGGACTGTGTTGTGTTTTGTTGTTGTTTGCGTGCTGTGTTTGTTGTGTTGTGTTGGCATTTGTCTTGTCTTGTGCGGTTTTTAACAGTTAACAGAGACGCCACGGGTACAAATGTCAGTAATTTGTTGTATCGTATCATATTGTACCGTATCGTATCGCATATCGCGTATCATATTGTACCGTATCGTATCGTATCATATTGTACCGTATCGTATCGTATCGTATCATATTGTACCGTATCGTATCGTATCATATTGTACCGTATCGTACCGTATCGTATATCGTATCATCGTACATCTATCATCATCATCATCATCATCATCATCATCATCATCATCATCATCATCAAGTGCCCTGCCTCATGGTGTTAGCTGTCGTGGCCCTCCATATGTTTCTGTCCCTTGTTGCTGCAATCACATCTTCCACCCTCTTTGTCTTCAGCCACTCTGCAAGTCCGTCCAATGTTTTTTCCCTGGGTCTGCCTGGTGCTGTCTTTCCTCCAGCTTTCCTGTTGTGACCAGGTGCTCCAATTCCCCTTTCCTCATAAAAATGGCCTTCAAATGTTGCCTGTCTTTTCCTAATCTTCCTTATGAAAGAACTTCTTGTGTCTGCCTCCATCAAGACATTCTCGTTTATTTACTTTGCTGTCAAAACTCTCAACATTCTTCTTACAAACCACATCTCGGCTGCCCCAATCTTGTTCCGGCTTTCTTTGATGACTGTCCACGTTCACAACCGTATAACATTATCGGTTCTATATAACATTCAATAACTCTCTTCCTGATGTTAATTGATAAGCATTTGTTGGTAAGAATGCTTTTCATCTTCTTGAATGCTGTTTTGGCTTGGCCGATTCTGCTGGCTATTTCTGATGTGCATCTGCCGTCTGGTGAAATGATAGTTCCCAGATATTTAAACTTTTCAACCTGTCTCAAGGCTGTGCCGTTTGCTGTTATTTTGCATGAGGGGATTCCATGTTTTTTTTTACAGATTAATATGACTTCAGTCTTCTTGCTGTTTAGCTCCAGCCCCTTCTTGTCGTGTTGGACTCTCATATTATTCTCATAGACGAGTAGGTGTTTATTTGTTTGTGATCTTACGCTTGACAAAGGCCAATAGGCCGACAATTTATTTGTGCCTGTCTTTATTAAATACGCGTTCTGATTCTTTTTTGGGTGTTTTTTTTTTTCTGCTTCCTGTTTGCTTGAACGCGGGTAGTCACACTTGTTTTGGATAGTTGCTGATCTCACTATGCCTGTCTATGGTAGGGCTTATGGCTAATAGTGTAAACCTGTGTTGATATCGGTTTCACTTACCAGCGGCCATGTCCATACTGTTACTTACATGTACACGGCTTAAACTTGTGCGTTAGCGACTAATTCTTCACGCTTGATCGGCTGCCAGGTTGGGTTCACTTTCGCCATACAACCGAGGTGTGGCTGAAGTTCTTAACAAAACTCTGAACGAGGATTTGGTGGGTTATTGGTTTGGGATCTGGACAAATGACCCAGAACTACTGTGACATAGTGTTATAAACCGTTCTTGTATGTGTAGCCCTACTCTCCAAACTCATTTACATTCTCTATGCATTACACATACTCTGACATTTCAGGGGATCACGGAGAACTCATACTGTTAGATGAGCTGACCACACTGCACTATGTTGTTGTACAGTCTGTATCTGTTAGGTGAGCTGACCACACTGCACTATGTTGTTGTACAGTCTGTATCTGTTAGGTGAGCTGACCACACTGCACTATGTTGTTGTGCAGTCTGTATCTGTTAGGTGAGCTGACCACACTGCACTATGTTGTTGTACAGTCTGTATCTGTTAGGTCAGCTGACCACACTGCACTATGTTGTTGTGCAGTCTGTATCTGTTAGGTCAGCTGACCACACTGCACTATGTTGTTGTGCAGTCTGTATCTGTTAGTGAGCTGACCACACTGCACTATGTTGTTGTACAGTCTGTATCTGTTAGGTGAGCTGACCACACTGCACTATGTTGTTGTACAGTCTGTATCTGTTAGGTGAGCTGACCACACTGCACTATGTTGTTGTACAGTCTGTATCTGTTAGGTGAGCTGACCACACTGCACATGTTGTTGTACAGTCTGTATCTGTTTGGTGAGCTGACCACACTGCACTATGT
>JAPXFY010000018.1:2240035-2242535 GCA_030674185.1 Monoplex corrugatus
TTCTGTCCCTCTGTCTCAGTCTCTCTCTTTTTGTCTGTCTGTCTCTGTCTGTCTGTCTCATCCCCCCCCCCCCCCCACACACAAACACACACACAGCACAAAGTTTGTTTATTTAAAATCACTACAATGTAACCTAGGTTGTGCCAATGACAGACTGATCCAATGAATACAGACACTAGGTAGGACCTCAAGACCTTGCCAGCATATAGGGCTTGTGAGCAGGCTAATGCACAGGCCATGGCTATTTTGTATCTGTGACATCAGGACTTATAGAGTTTATTCCGAGTGCATAGACTATCTTGAGATGCTGAATCTGAATCTGTGTTATGTCCTTTTCTTTTTATTCATAAAATGTGCTTAACAAAGGCAGATAATCACGCTTATTGTTTTTAATGGGGCCGAAGTACCATTTCACTCTTGTATTGCATGACTGGTGACAGATCAGCTGTTGGTGCGATGGAGCGTGTCAGGACGAGCGCCGGTGGTGAAGCAGTTGCCGTGGGCATCAGAAAAACCGGTGGCAGCCATGTGTTTTGACCCTACTGTGGCCTGGTTGTTGATTGTGACAGAGTCCCCATGTCTTTACATCCTGCCTGCTCTTGCCCTTCTGGTTAGTTGTTGACTGATTGTGATGTAGATCTATACCTGTGTGTGTATGTGTGTGTGTGTGTGTGTGTGTGTGTGTGTGTGTGTTGTGTGTGTGTGTGTGTGTGTGTGTGTGTGTGTATGTTGTATGTTGTGTGTGTGTGTGTGTGTGTGTGTGTTCATGTGTGTGTGTGTGTGTGTCACTGTGTGTGTTTGTGTGTGTGTGTGACAGAGTTGTGTCTCCACATCCTGCCTGCTTTTTCCCTCCTGATTAGTTATTGACTTAGTTATTCAACTTATTGTGAGACATGTGTGTGTGTGTGTGTGTGTGTGTGTGTGTGTGTGTGTGTGTGTTTGCATGTGTGTAATTGTGTGTGTACTATGTGTGTGTGTGTATGTGTGTGTGTGTATGTGTCAGTTTGTATGTTGTAAACAAATGTTGCCATTCCTCCATTCTTCCATCCTTTTTTCTGTTCACTTATCCTTTGATTTGGATTCACAAATTATTTATGTACACAGATAATTTGGTTGTTTTTTTTTTCTTCTGTATGTGACAGGATGCATCAGCCCTTGTGAACCAACTGTGGAGTTTGATTGACTGTACTGTGATTCCTGTCTCTGCTCACAGTGAGTTTGTTTGTTGTTTGTTGTTGTTTGTGGTGTGTGTGTGTGTGTGTGTGTGTGTGTGTGTGTGTGTGTGTGTGTGTGTGTGTGTGTGTGTGTGTGAGTGTGTGTGTGTGTGTGTGTGTGTGTGTGTGTGTGTGTATGTGTGTGTGTGTGTGTGTCTGTGTGTGTGTGTGTATGTGTGTGTGTGTGTGTCTGTGTGTGTGTGTGTGTGTGTGTGTGTGTGTGTGTGTGTGTGTGTGTGTGTGTGCACGTGTGTAAGACTCAGTTACACATACACACAAACACACAGACATAGTCACATGTTCTTTTTTACCGAAAATGTTTACTCAAGAAAAGTATTCTGAAACTCATTTCCAAAAAGTTACATCAGATCAATCTTTGTTAGTTAAAATTTCAGAATCGTTAGTTCACAGTTCTGTTAATGCATTATTTTAGCTTTATGCGGTTTGTATTTTAGTGTTAAAATTTCCCTTCACATTGTTGAAGTTAATTGTTAGTGTTAAGTTCTTGTTCCGTTTTTCTGTTCTCCCACCTGCTTATGTCTTTTTATTCTGTCTCCCCTCTGCCCCAATCCAACCCATACAACTATTGTTCTACATTTTATTTTATTCTATCTTATTTTATTCATTCATTTTTATTCCCCCCTCCCCCCTCCCCCGTCTAATATCACTTATACTATAGTGAAAAGATGTTAAATCAAAGAATGAACAAACATAGTCACACACACTCACTCACTCACTCACACACACACACACACACACACACACACACACACACACACACACACACACACACACACACACACACACACACACACACACACACACACACACACACACACACACACACACACACACACACACGCACACACACACACACACTATATATATATATATATATATATATATATATATATATATATATATATTATGGAAACAGTAAAACACCCAGCATACAGTACACTCCCACCAAAGATACAGACTGTACAACAACATAGTGTAGTGTGGTCAGCTCACCTAACAGATACAGACTGTACAACAACATAGTGCAGTGTGGTCAGCTGACCTAACAGATACAGACTGTACAACAACATAGTGCAGTGTGGTCAGCTGACCTAACAGATACAGACTGTACAACAACACAGTGCAGTGTGGTCAGCTCACCTAACAGATACAGACTGTACAACAACATAGTGCAGTGTGGTCAGCTCACCTAACAGATACAGACTGTACAACAACACAGTGCAGTGTGGTCATCTCACCTAACAGATACAGACTGTACAACAACA
>JAPXFY010000018.1:2247535-2252535 GCA_030674185.1 Monoplex corrugatus
GCGATGTAGATGGCCTCCTTGACTCCTCGCTGGAACCACTTATTTTCTCTGTCCAGGATGTTGACATTGTCCGCACTGAATTGATGTTTTTCGGCGTGTAGGTGAGCTCCTACTGGAGAAGAGTCCCTCTTGTGTTCTGTTAGTCTCTTCTGAAGGGGGCGTTCAGTTTCACCGACATAATGTTGGTTACAGTCCTGGCAGTCTATTCTGTATATAATGCCAGCTTTGTCGAGTTTGCTGGTTTTGTCCTTGGGGGTGACCAGCTGGCTGCGTATGGTGTTGGAAGGTTTGGAATGTACAGCCACCCCCAGTTTTCTTATCTTTCTGGACAGAGCGTCACTCACACCTCCTACGTATGGGATGGTGATGTGTCCCTTGCGCTGGTGTTGTTTCACTGGCTGTTGGGATGCGGTGTTGGATTTCCTGCCTCCCGGGCTGTTCCAGTAGTGTCAGGGTTAATGTTTTCATCATTGTAGTAGTGTCAGGGTTAATGTTGTCATCATTGTAGTAGTGTCAGCTTAATGTTGTCATCATTGTAGTAGTGTCAGGGTTAATGTTTAATGTTGTCATCATTGTAGTAGTGTCAGGGTTAATGTTGTCATCATTGTAGTAGTGTCAGGGTTAATGTTGTCATCATTGTAGTAGTGTCAGGGTTAATGTTGTCATCATTGTAGTAGTGTCAGGTTAATGTTGTCATCATTGTAGTAGTGTCAGGGTTAATGTTGTCATCATTGTAGTAGTGTCAGGGTTAATGTTGTCATCATTGTAGTAGTGTCAGGGTTAATGTTGTCATCATTGTAGTAGTGTCAGGGTTAATGTTGTCATCATTGTAGTAGTGTCAGGGTTAATGTTGTCATCATTGTAGTAGTGTCAGCTTAATGTTTCTTAGTCCTCCCCCCTCCCCTCTCCATTTCAAAATCTTGCCAGTAAATAAGGTTGTGCAGGGGCTCAGGCTGTCTGCCTGATAACTGATAGCAGATTTGGGTGGAGCACATATGGTTTTTGTCCGGGTGGGATGAATCCTTCTTGAACAAACTCCAAACTTCAAAATTCTTATTCAATACAAGGATAACTACAGGTATTAGACATCAATTACTTTGAAAAGTTCAATTTAAATCCTTGTCAGTCATTTTCTTTTTATAGTCATTGAAAAAAAAAAAGGAAAGAAAAAAACATAGTCTACAAATGATTGTTGCAGTAAGTTTTCAGTCTGGTCACAAGATCTTTGTCTGGCAGAATGAATGCTCTCTGCTGTATTCTGGCCAGGTGGAATAACACTGCTAGTGACAATAAGAGTTTGGAGTTCAGCGTTTGTTCAGGAAACATTCATTGCGCTCGGACAGTTCTACATGTACTCCACCCAGATCTGCCAGCAACTATCTGGCAGACTCCCTCAACCTGAGCAAAACCCTGTGTGCTGGCAAGGTCTTGCCAGTAGGAAACCAGGGAAGCCTTGGAGATTATGCTTCAAACACCATCTTTGAGCCGAGAACTTACCTACACCATTCACTGCGGTGCAGAGTTAGCACAGTTGACTGGAAGGTTGTGAGTTTGAATCCCACACTCCTGTCAGAATAATTGTTAAGTGTTACGTTCTTTCCAAGGGTGAAAATTGTTTTAAAGTCAGTTGTTGACTTCTGTTTTAAAGTCAGTTGTTGACTTTCTGAGATGCAAAATTTGGAAGATGGTACCCCTCTGATTCACCATAGTGAGAAAAGCACGACTATGATTCACATCACCATAGTGAGAAAAGCAGACTATGATTCACATCACCATAGTGAGAAAAGCAGACTATGATTCACATCACCATAGTGAGAAAACATGACTATGATTCACATCACCATAGTGAGAAAAGCACGACTATGATTCACATCACCATAGTGAGAAAAGCACGACTATGATTCACATCACCATAGTGAGAAAAGCACGACTATGATTCACATCACCATAGTGAGAAAAGCATGACTATGATTCACATCACCATAGTGAGAAAAGCATGACTATGATTCACATCACCATAGTGAGAAAAGCATGACTATGATTCACATCACCATAGTGAGAAAAGCATGACTATGATTCACATCACCATAGTGAGAAAAGCAGACTATGATTCACATCACCATAGTGAGAAAAGCAGACTATGATTCACATCACCATAGTGAGAAAAGCACGACTATGATTCACATCACCATAGTGAGAAAAGCATGACTATGATTCACATCACCTAGTGAGAAAAGCGTGACTATGATTCACATCACCATACTGAGAAAAGCATGACTATGATTCACATCACCATAGTGAGAAAAGCATGACTATGATTCACATCACCATAGTGAGAAAAGCGACTATGATTCACATCACCATAGTGAGAAAAGCATGACTGTGATTCACATCACCATAGTGAGAAAAGCCATGACTATGATTCACAATGTCAACAGTAAGTTTTCTTTAGCAACTGAAACCAGTCTTCATGAAATTTTGTGTGCATGTCAGCCACGTTTGTGCTTTTCCATTGAATACTGACATTTTTTATTGTTTTCCCTTTAAATATGCCTGTACACTGCCGGGTTGATATTTTCAAATAACATGTTGTTAAGTAACGAATGACAATGTCATAGGGTGTGGTGCCTCAAGAGGCGTGGTGGAAGTGGAAAAAGAAAAGCCCGCCATTTTCATTCGCCATTTTCATCGCCATTTTCATCGCCATTTTCATCGCCATTTTCATCGCATTTTCATCGCCATATTCAATTAGATGTTACGAATATTATCATTCGAAACATTTTCATAATGTTTTTTCCCATTTTCATCCGCATTTCAATCAATTTCATCGCATTAGCCTGCCTTGTTGGTACAGGGCAAGGACAAAACGAATAAATAAATTGGCATGAACATATGTTGTAAGAATAAATTTATAAATATTGAAAATGTGCATGATGAAACATTGTTGTATGTGTTCCCTTTTGTTGTTTGATAAGAGGATAAATTCCATGACACCAGCACATTGCAATGAAGCGTGCATGAATTTGTTTCCTGTTGTATGATAAGAAGGTAAACTGAATAGTGCGTGACACCAGCACATTGAAATAAGTGTGCAAGAATTATTTTGTTTCTTTTTTTGGGAGTGGGGGGTGGGGGTAAGAGGGTTAACTCCATCGACACCAGCATATTGCGGTAAAGTGTATATGGATTATTTTGTTTCTTGTTCTTTGGTAAGAAGGTAAACTCAATGGACATCACAATATTGAGATAAAGTGTGCATCAATTATTTTGTTCCCTGTTCTTTGGTAAGAGGGTGAACTCTATGGCACCAGCACATTGCAATAATTTGAACAAAGTTTGCATGGATTTGTGTCCTCTTCTTTGGTAAGTGGATGAACTCCATGACACCAGCATGTTTTAAAATGTTGATGAATGTGACAGATTGGAGAGCTGCTCTTTGTTGACCTTTTGACCCAAGAGGTCAAGACAAAGGTCACCACCGACATACAAGTCAGCCAACTGACCTTGATACATGATGACGACCAGATGAGCACCTCTCTGTTGGTCAGTGTGTGTGTGTGTGTGTGTGTGTGTGTGTGTGTGTGTGTGTGTGTGTGTGTGCGTGCGTGCGTGCGTGCGTGCATGCGTGCGTGCATGCGTGCGTGCGTGTGTGTGTGTGTGTGTGCATGTATGCCTGAAACTGTGTATATATGTGTTTATCAATCTGTCTGTCTGTCTGTCTGTCTGCCTGTCCATCTGTTTATCTATCGTTCTGTCTGTCCATTTATCTGTCTGCCTGTGTATGTATGTATGTATGTATGTATGTATGTATGTATGTATGTATGTATGTATGTATGTATATATATATATATATGTATGTATGTATGTATGTATGTATGCATATATGTATGTATGTATGTATGTATGTATGTATGTATGTATGTATGTATCTATTATATACATACACGTGTGTGTGTATGCGTGTGTGTATGTTTGTGTGTATGTACACGATGGGGGTTTATGCATTGACGTCACTTCACTGTGTGTGTGTGTGTGTGTGTGTGTGTGTGTGTGTGTGTGTGTATGTTTGTGTTTCTGTGCGCGCATATATGTGCATGCATGCATGATTTAAGTTTTTATAGTTTTCATAGTTGCCTAGTTTCAGTGATAGTTGCATAGGGTCAGTGATATTCCTGTTCACAACGCTTTAACCCAGTATGTTCTCTCATTATAATAACATCTACAAAACAACATTACATCTAAGTGGTGCGTGTCCGCTTTTGTTGTCGTATGTCTTTGTAACGTGAAGTACATGTTCATAAATTCAAATTACAAGTATGAAGACATTTACTCAAATTTACTATATGTGTTTGTAACATGAAGAACATGTTCAAACATTGGATTATGACAATTAGTGATGAGATAAGTTTATACTTAGTGGCCAGTTGTATTTTCATTCAGTTCTTTTTGTTGTCGTTGTTGTTGTTGTAGTTGTTCAAATCAGGGCTTAAAACGTTCCGCGTCTGGGCGGAATTCCGTGATTTCGGTTTGAAAACAAACAAACAAACAAACAAACCGAAAGGAGCAAGGCATCCGTGATCGGCTTGCAAGCGTTCATAGCAACGGCGCACAAGTTATGGCCCCCGATTTGTCCCCGGACCCCCCTAGTTTCAGTGTTTTTTTCCTCCTCCTGTTTTAAGCCCTGTCAAATACAGATGAGGTAGACAAATACACACGCCATTTCAATGTAGCCGAGACTGTTCCAATGATAGACTGATGCAAATATAAGGTACAAAATCCATACTCTAGGTACGACCTCAGGACTTGGCAAGCTCATGGATTTATGTGCAGGCTTAAGGCTTGTGCCATGATCATTTTGGATCTTCTCCATCACATGGCACCTGTGACGTTAGTGCATATGGAATTCATTCTAAGTGCAGAGGCGTCATCTTGAGAAACTGAAACTGAAACTGAATCTGAATCTGAGATGGTAAATCTGATTCATTGACATGTACACAAGT
>JAPXFY010000018.1:2257535-2270035 GCA_030674185.1 Monoplex corrugatus
CTCTCTCTCTCTCTCTTAATCTCTCACACTCACTCTCTCTTTCTTGCTCGCTCTATGTGTGTGTGTGTGTTTGAGAGAGAGAGGAGAGAGAGAGAGAGAGAGAGAGAGAGGTTTAAAGGTTCCTGTAGACTTCTTTACAGCACAGTACAGTTACTACTGGGACGTGAGCTTGCGTCTGGGTTATACTCTGTGACCTATGTTCTTGTCGTAGCGATGTGTATAAATGTTGGAAGTTCTTATTTGAAAATAGTATGCTACAAAGATCACGTTTTGAGCTTTCTGGTAATATCAAATACTTTGCCATCAATCATACTTTAGTAGCTGTAAAATAAAATAGAAAAGTAGTAAAAATGTGCATCAGCAGGGAAGAAAACAAATGCCGACGGCCCGGCGGCTGGGAACTCGCCGGGGTGCGCACTGGCCATCTTGAAAGATATTAAAAAAAAATTGACTAAGACTTCAGGAAGGAAAGAAGGCTAATTGGTCTTCAATGGGAGGGACCTGGGAAATTGACTTAACTATCCAATATTTATGCCAGGGCAGCTGGGCGAAATACCCTGCTCTTCACAATTTTCAACTGCCAGGGGATTTTTTTAGCATGCCCAGACCAGAAGGTACATGGGTCTGACTCATTTTTCGTCCCCTTCTCAAGGACTAGACGTTCAGTTCAATTTTCCTGTCAGACTGAAGAGAAAAGTGGAGGTCTCAACGGGAAGTAAACCTTGGAACCTTGAGTTTAGTTATTGGCTGGCAAACGTCTTAACCATCCTGCTACCTTTCTCCGATGGTTTTAACCCTTTGACTCCCGCGCCCCATCCATCAAATGCAAAAACTTAACCCTTTGACTCCCTCTCCCTATCCACCAGCTTCCTGCAGGAAGCTGGTGGATAGGGTGAGGGAGTCAAAGGGTTAAGTTTTTGCTTTGCTAGCATGGTTGACAATGCAGGATGCTGGTGGACAGGGTGGGGGAGTCAAAGGGTTAACATGGTAATTAGTTTTAACCTTCTGACTTCTGTTGATGGCGTGGTGACTGTCGTAATATGGCCTTCAGTGGTCGGCTGGGCTCTATGCGACGTGAATTGAATGAAATCAACAAAACGTGTCTTTTTCCTTACACAGGTGTACGACAGTGAAATCCAGTTTTCTCCCCTCTTCATCTACAAGCTGCCCCCTGGTGCTGAAAGTGTCATTCTGACCGACCGTTTGACCTTCACCTTGTCTCGCCGTAATGGCTGCCAGCTCCTGGTCCTGTCCAACCAGCGAGCGGAGACGTCAGCAGAGACTTTACAGGTGGGTGTTCACTTCCTTCTTCTCTTCTTCTCTGTGTGACCACTCCGTGAAGGGTCAGTGGGGTTACCACACTAAAGAACTGTTCACCAGATTCCTCCAGCTCTGTCGGTTGTGTGCCAGAGCGTGGGTCTTTGCATATGGTTTCTCTGTTTATTCTGCCATGTTTTAATTCAGTATTTTTTCTGTCTTCCCTTCCACCTCCCTTCCCTGGAGGATTGATTTAACTCTCTCGCTACGAGCGTCGGGATTTCCCGATCATTCTCAACAACGCTTGTCTACAAGCATCAGGATTTCCTGATCATTCTCAACAACGCTTTTCTACAAGCATCAGGATTTCCTGATCATGTCTCAACAACGCTTGTCTACAAGCATCAGGATTTCCTGATCATGTCTCAACAACGCTTGTCTACAAGCATCAGGATTTCCCGATCATGTCTCAACAACGCTTGTCTGTGAGTGTCAGGATTTCCCGATCATGTCTCAACAACGCTTGTCTGTGAGCGTCAGGATTTCCCGATCATATCTCAACAACGCTTGTCTACGAGCGTCAGAGAAATCTGACTTGAGTTTTGAAAATTAGTGGGGCTTTCAGTATTTCCGTTAACCGAAACTGATAGCCAGAAATAGATTCTTTGGTCATTCTTAGCCTCGTTTCAGGCCATGAGGTCACTGTACTACGCAGTTGGTGAATGGACAGTGCAAAGTTCACGACCCGCTATCTCCGCAGCAAAGTAGATGACAGAAAAGCAAATGGCTGAACAACACTCAACAACTCAGCGCTGTTCAACACGATCTCTTCCTTCAGTGCATGTGGAGTGTGTGCCCGTTGGATTTTATGAAATTTCATTCAAAATGTGACTGTAGGAACTGATATATTGACCTGGCTGTGTATTTTGTAAGGCATTTTACAGCTGAAAATTTGTGTAATTTTACATATACCATTACTCAGCAACCATGAGGGTTAGACAGTTGAAATTTCAGCATTTTGTACATCAATCTGTTACTATATGACCTTCCAAATTTCAAAACTCTCTGTTTTCATTTGTTCTTATGAGAATTTTTCTCATGACCTATACAAATGGTGCGTATCAGGGGAACGGCAAGGGGCATAATCGTACATAGCGAGTGAGTTGATAAGGCATTTAGTGTAGATTGTTGTAGAGATGTTCGAAGTGAGACTGACACAGTAGCTGGCTTAGTTCATTGATAAGAGCTGTGGATGTTTAGAGGAATGTACGGTGCCTCACACACACTCAGATATTGAAAGTACAGAACAACGTTGTGGGCATTGCCACAACTTTGCCACATCAGTCAGCCATTCAGATCAGGAAATGAGGAAGTGATATTATACAACTTCAAAACAAGATATTTTTGTTTGTTTAACCCTTTGACTCTCGCACCTTATCCTACAATGCAAAACCTTAACTCTTTGATTTCCTCACCCTATCCACCAGCTTCCTGCTGGAAACTGTTGGACAGGGTGAGGAAATCAAAGGAATAAGTTTTTGCGTTGTAGCGTGGTTGACAATGCAGGATGCTGGTGGACAGGGTGCGGGAGTCAAAGGGTTAAGTTTTTGCATTGTAGCGTGGTTGACAATGCAGGATGCTGGTGGACAGGGTGCGGGAGTCAAAGGGTTAAGTTTTTGCATTGTAGCGTGGTTGACAATGCAGGATGCTGGTGGACAGTGTGCGGGAGTCAAAGGGTTAAGTTTTTGCATTGTAGCGTGGTTGACAATGCAGGATGCTGGTGGACAGGGTGCGGGAGTCAAAGGGTTAAGTTTTTGCGTTGTAGCGTGGTTGACAATGCAGGATGCTGGTGGACAGGGTGCGGGAGTCAAAGGGTTAAGTTTTTGCTTGTAGCGTGGTTGACAATGCAGGATGCTGGTGGACAGGGTGCGGGAGTCAAAGGGTTAAGTTTTTGCGTTGTAGCGTGGTTGACAATGCAGGATGCTGGTGGACAGGGTGCGGGAGTCAAAGGGTTAAGTTTTTGCGTTGTAGCGTGGTTGACAATGCAGGATGCTGGTGGACAGGGTGCGGGAGTCAAAGGGTTAAGTTTTTGCGTTGTAGCATGGTTGACAATGCAGGATGCTGGTGGACAGGGTGCGGGAGTCAAAGGGTTAAGTTTTTGCTTGTAGCGTGGTTGACAATGCAGGATGCTGGTGGACAGGGTGCGGGAGTCAAAGGGTTAAGTTTTTGCGTTGTAGCGTGGTTGACAATGCAGGATGCTGGTGGACAGGGTGCGGGAGTTAAAGGGTTAAGTTTTTGCGTTGTAGCATGGTTGACAATGCAGGATGCTGGTGGACAGGGTGCGGGAGTCAAAGGGTTAAGTTTTTGCATTGTAGCGGGTTGACATGCAGGATGTGTGGACAGGTGCGGAGTCAAGGTTAAGTTTTGCGTGTAGCGTGGTTGACATCAGGATGCTGGTGGACAGGTGGGGGAGTCAAAGGGTTAAGTTTTTGCGTTGTAGCGTGGTTGACAATGCAGGATGCTGGGACAGTGCGGGAGTCAGAGGTTAAGTTTGATGTCGTGACAATGCAGGATGGTGGACGTGTGCGAGTCAAGGTTAAGTTTTGCGTTGCATGTTGACAATACAGATCGGTGCAGGGTGGGAGTCAAGGGTTAGAAATACTTTTGACCGTGGATGTGTCTTACAGGCTGTAACTGTACACATATAAGTATATCGGGAAAAAAAAATTTCAACAGTGATAAGCCTGTTAGATCTATAGATAGTATCAGCATCAGATCTGTAAATAGAATATCAGATCTATAAATAGGACAAAATATCAGATCTATAAATAGGACAAAATATCAGATCTATAAATAGGACACACTATTAGATCTATAAATAAAACAGATGTCTTTTTTTTTTTTCATGTTTTTCCATACCAGCAGATCAATACACACCCATTCCATGTTTCTATGATTCACCTGTCGCAGGACTTCAACGACGATGCCGTGATCCAAAAGCTGGAGCTGCCACCGGAGAGAAGCTGCTGGGCGCCTGTCACCGTACCTTTCCCTTCTACTGGCACGACAAACAGGAGGAGGTGCAGCGCGTGCGTCTGCGGCAGGGCACCGTGCTGGAACAGCCCTCCATGGATACGGTTGCCATGGATCCCCAGGCCTTCAGCATCCCCGTCAACACACACACTGTACTGGACGGCTGTATTGTCGTCACGGACACGGCTGTGTATGAGTGTAGGCCTAGGTGAGTGTGTTGTGAATGGGTTGTTTCCCTTCTCTTTGTGGACCTCCCCATGCTTCACTCCCTTTCAGCAAGCTGTTTGGTTCCGTTGATAGAGCTGTGGATTGAAGATTTGATATCTCGAGTTCAGTCCCAGCCTGCAACATCAAAAACTGGCCTGTTGGCTGCCTAGCTTAACCCTTTGACTCCCGCACCCTGTCCACCAACTGCAAAATCTTAACCTTTTGACTCCCTGACCCTTATCCACCAACTGCAAAAACTTAACCCTTTGACTCCCTCACCCTATCCACCAACTGCAAAAACTTAACCTTTTGACTCCATCACCCTATCCACCAACTGCAAAACTTAACCTTTGATTCCCTCACCCTGTCCACCAACTGCAAAAACTTAACCCTTTGATTCCCTCACCCTATCCGCCAACTGCAAAAACTTAACCTTTTGACTCCTCACCTATCCACCAGCTACAAAAACTTAACACTTTGACTCCCTCACCCTATCCACCTACTGCAAAAACTTAACCCTTTGACTCCCGCATCCTATCCACCAACAGCAAAAACTGAACCCTTTGACTCCCGCACCCTATCCATCAAGCGCAAAAACTTAACCTCTTGACTCCCGCACCCTACCCACCTACTGCAAAAACTTAACCCTTTGACTCTGTCATCCTGTCTACCAGCTTCCTGCAGGACTTCATTCCATTCATTTTGCTTAGAGGCCAGCCGACCACTGAGGGCCACATTACAACGGTCATCATGCCATCAACAGAAGTCAAAAGGTTAAAGCTTTGCTACCATGGTTGACAGTGCAGGATGTTGGTGGACAGTGTGCGGGAGTTGAAGGGTTAATGTTTCCATCATTCTGGAAAAGTCAGCTTAATTTTTCATAGTTCCCTTCTCTCTCTCCTCCCTGTTTGAAGACTTTGCTAGTGCATAGGGTATGCACACACTCAAGGAGTTTTTCTAGATGATTACAGGCATACTTATGGAGCATTTATGGAGTTGTCTGAATGCCAAGAATCCATCTTCCACCAGCTCCAAACTCCATTTCAGTACCATGGAGTGGGGGACCATCCACATGCAGAAACTTTAATAAGTGACCAGACAGTTGAAGATGTCGAATTCTCATGTACTTGGGGTTAACTTAACCCTTTTGACTCCCTCACCGGGTCTGCCAGCATCCTGCATTGTCAGCCATGATAGCAAAGCAAAATCTTAACCCTTTCATACCCTCACCCTATTCACCAGCTTCCTGCAGGAGGCTGATGGACATGGTTGTAGCCCTGATATGGCTCTACACAGTTGGCTGGGCTTTAAACAAAGATAATGATAATAAGGGTGAGGGAATGAAAGGGTTAATTTTTTGTAGCTTATGGACAGATTGCGGGAGTGAAAGGGTGAACCAAAGATGACAGCAGTACAGCAGAAATACGAATCAGGATTGCAAGAACAATGGCAGCAATACTTAACTCTTTGACGACGGGCTACTTCGATCGAAGTAACAGTTGAGCTCTCACTGAGGATGGGCTACTTCAATCATAGTAACAGGCAATCTACTTTTGTTATGCTAATTATTTAATAGTTGGCATTTGCTTCCCTTGTGGAGGGAACTTCCGTTGAACGCTTCAGCTAAGTGTTGCCGGTTTCTTTGTCTAAAATCGATGGATAAGTTCACTTGCACTGGGTTCTCAGTTATTTCAAAGTGGCAGCTCTAGGCTAGCAGGACAGCTCAGCTGTGGTAAGTGCAGTCACAATAGAGTTAAACAGAACAGAATTTGGAGAAGCACCGTCGCGTCATCAGCTTCACCATCAAATCTCACCTTTCTGTCTCACCTGTCGGCGTCACTGGATTCAGTGTCGGCCGCTGCACTCTTTGACACCACCACACCCCTCCAAACCGCTCTGTCTTGACTTTTGTGGACAACTTCTTGAATATTTAGGCCACTGATGTGGGTTATGTTCTCCATGTAGATCGATCTTTCCTCCTTTTTGCCACTGTTATTCCTTGGAAAATGGTTGCCATGAGGTGTGTGTTCATTCTTGTCACATGACACATGGTCGATGTGTTTTAGTCTTCTCTTCTTGATGTCTGCTAGTAGTTTTCTGGTGGTATCAAGTTCTTCCAGCACATTTTCATTAGTTCTTCTATCTGCTCCTTTGACGTGTAGTAGTCTCCTATAAAACCACCATCAAGCACAGACTGTACAAGTCACTCATAGTCTCCAGTCTTCTGTTTGGATGGTGAAACTTGAACACTGTATGTGGATTCAAAGAAGAAAATTCAGACCTTTGTCGCCAAGTGCGTGAGGAAACTGCCATGCATGTCGCACTTGGAACGTAAAATCACTGAGTGTATATGGAACAAGATTAACCCTTTGACTCCCTCAGCCTGTCCACTAGCATACCTGCTTTGTTGACCATGATAGCAGGGCAAAAATTTAACCCTTTGCCTCTCTCGTCCTGTCCAACAGCTTTCTGCAGGAGTCAAAAAGTTAACACGTTGGCGGGTTCACAGGTACTGCGCATGCGTCTGGCAGCTGTCAAACGAGGCAGCTTGCATGATTTGATCACCTCACCCGCCATGACACACTGTACCTGGGTACTTGGGAAGGAAGATGTTACCAGGGTGGATAGAGGGAGTGTCGGGTGGTACATATCAAAAGACTGGACCAGTCTCAACATGCCTGAATTGGAACCAGCAAAAAACACGAAAGAAGAATATGAACGCGTATTTAATACAACAAAACAAGACAGGCGCAAATTTTCCGCCAACTGGCCTTTGTCGTGCATAAGATTACACACAAACAAACACTAGATACAAAAAATTTGAGAAAAAGACTGAAACTTCCCTGCTGCTGTCACACTTGTTTTGGATGCCTGAATAGTTTATTGCTCTACCTCAGACACGGGGATACAGGAGATTAAGAACATTTGACGTTGCTGTTTCATCTCACAAAACCCCCCCCTCGCCACCCCACCACCCTTGCTGACCACCCACCACCCTTGCTGACCACCCCACCACCCATGCTGACCACCCCACCCTTGCTGACCACCCCACACCTTGCTGTCCACCCACCATCCTTGCTGACCACCCCACCTCGCTGACCACCCCACCATGCTTGCTGTCCATCCCACCACCCATGCCTACCATCCCACCACCCTTGCTGACCACCCCACCACCCTTGCTGACCACCCCACCACCCTTGCTGTCCACCCCACCACCCTTGCTGTCCACCCACCACCTTGCTGTCCACCCCACCACCCTTGCTGACCACCCCACCACCCTTGCTGACCACCCCACCACCCTTGCTGACCACCCCACCACCCTTGCTGACCACCCACCACCTCGCTGACCACCCACCACCCTTGCTGACCACCACACCACCCTTGCTGACCACCCCACCCTTGCTGACCACCCCACCACCCTCGCTGACCACCCCACCATGCTTGCTGACCACCCCACCACCCTTGCTGAACACCCACCACCCTTGCTGACCACCCACCACCCTTGCTGACCACCCCACCACCCTTGCTGACCACCCCACACCCTTGCTGTCCACCCCACCACCCTTGCTGAACACCCCACCACCCTTGCTGAACAACCATGTTCATAGTCACATTCATGTTATTGGTCATGGTGTATTTACCGTGTGAAACTGATGCTGCTGTCTCCTTTTAGAGCATGTGGATGCGGTGCAGCACACCCAGTTTTTTTATTATTGGTTTTGGATTAACCCTTAGCTGGTCACAAAGCCGGTAACCGCCCTTCGGAAGAATGTGCTGATCCGTTCGTAGCGGTTCAGATCGCCCGACCTTTTCCGGCACATGTGTGGGGAATTTCCATCACTACTGGCCTTGCTGTCTTACCGCGCGTGTGGTTAGAATCTTGGTCAGTCTCGCGTTGAATGTTCTAAAAATAGTATGAGCATTCTGGGATGCAAGGAACTTTCCATTCACTACTGGCCTTGCTGTCTTATCGCGCATATGGTTAGAATCTCGGTCGGTCTCGCGTTGAATGTTCTAAAATAGTACGAGCATTCTGATGCAAGGAACTTTCCATTCACTACTGAAAGACTTAAAGTTTGTACTGAGACGCTGTGCTACATTCGAATGCGAATACTAGGAGCTAGCTTTACATCTAGCAGTGCAAATGCGAATACTAGGAGCTAGCTTTACATCTAGCAGTGCAAATGGAATACTAGGAGCTAGCTTTACATCTAGCAGTGCAAATGCGAATACTAGGAGCTAGCTTTACATCTAGCAGTGCAAATGCGAATACTAGGAGCTAGCTTTACATCTAGCAGTGCAAATGCGAATACTAGGAGCTAGCTTTACATCTAGCAGTGCAAATGCGAATACTAGGAGCTAGCTTTACATCTAGCAGTGCAAATGCGAATACTAGGAGCTAGCTTTACATCTAGCAGTGCAAATGTGAATACTAGGAGCTAGCTTTACATCTAGCAGTGCAAATGCAAATACTAGGAGCTAGCTTTACATCTAGCAGTGCAAATGCGAATACTAGGAGCTAGCTTTACATCTAGCAGTGCAAATGCGAATACTAGGAGCTAGCTTTACATCTAGCAGTGCAAATGCGAATACTAGGAGCTAGCTTTACATCTAGCAGTGCAAATGCGAATACTAGGAGCTAGCTTTACATCTAGCAGTGCAAATGCGAATACTAGGAGCTAGCTTTACATCTAGCAGTGCAAATGTGAATACTAGGAGCTAGCTTTACATCTAGCAGTGCAAATGCGAATACTAGGAGCTAGCTTTACATCTAGCAGTGCAAATGCGAATACTAGGAGCTAGCTTTACATCTAGCAGTGCAAATGTGAATACTAGGAGCTAGCTTTACATCTAGCAGTGCAAATGCGAATACTAGGAGCTAGCTTTACATCTAGCAGTGCAAATGCGAATACTAGGAGCTAGCTTTACATCTAGCAGTGCAAATGCGAATACTAGGAGTAGCTTTACATCTAGCAGTGCAAATGCGAAAGGGTTGAAAAGGGAGAAGTGTGTGGGAGGTTTTGTCACGATGTTGTGGTATTGAGAGTGGGGATGTTGTGGTATTGAGAGTGGGGATGTTGTGGTATTGAGAGTGGGGATGTTGTGGTATTGAGAGTGGGGATGTTGTGGTATTGAGAGTGGGGATGTTGTGGTATTGAGAGTGGGGATGTTGTGGTATTGAGAGTGGGGATGTTGTGGTATTGAGAGTGGGGATGTTGTGGTATTGAGAGTGGGGATGATCATAATATGTGACCTGCCACCACGAAATCAGTCTTAACCCTATGACTCCCGCACCCCATCTATCAACTGCAAAAACGTAACCCTTTGACTCCCTCACCCTATCCACCAGCTTCCTGGGTGAGGGAGTCAAAGGGTTAGGTTTTTGTTTCGCTAGCATGGTTGACAAAGCAGGATGCTTGTGGATAGGTTGCGGGAATCAAAAGGTTAACTAGCATTTTGGGCATTTTGAGATATACATATCACTGGAAAGTGTACATTCTGCCGATTATTTTGGTACTTGAACAAAGCTTGTACTCAAAAAAAATGTAGAAGTTATATATGTTTAAACTAAAGTCATTAAATTGTATGATGGCCATTTTTAGAAAATGGCTCTAAAGTTTTTGTGTGTTCTCCTACACATTTTCCTTAAATTTCTTTATTTGGTGGCTTTGACCCAGTTTGTTTCTAATTTTCGCTGTCGTTATCTGAAAGGTGCACCAAAGAGCTTTCCATCAGTATATTACATGTGCGGGTACTGCACAGGTTATGGTTCATAATAAGAGACAAAAATAGGTACTTTTGGTAGGAAATTGCATTCTTTTTGCTGCAATCAGTGCATTAAAATACCATTTTAAATTGATTAGTAATATTTTTTCAAGAAAAAAAATTTCTGTGGGGGATAGATTATAGTCTACAGAAATCAATTTTGAGAAAAAGTCAAAACACCCCAGATAGACCCTCAGTCACCTTTTCAGCTCTTAGTGCTGTTCGACTGACTGCAAGTTAAGACTGATTTCGTGGTGGGAAGTCACATATGCTATGTACAATTTTGTTCTGGATTGAGGCAGTGTGGCAGTTCTTGCCTCTGTGCTTCCATTTGTAACACATCCTGGTCTCAAACACGCCTGAGAGATACAGACACCTACATTACAGTACAGACACCTACATAACAACACAGACACCTACTAACAAACAAACTACATACACAGACACTACATAACAAACAGACACCTACATAACAACACACACCGAACAACCGTACATAACAATACAGACACCTACATAACAACACAGACACCTACATAACAACACAGACACCTACATAACAATACAGACACCTACATAACAACACAGACACCTACATAACAACACAGACACCTACATAACAAACAGACACCTACATAACAACACAGACACCTACATAACAACACAGACACCTACATAACAATACAGACACCTACATAACAACATCAGACACTACAAACAATACAGACACCTACATAACAACACAGACACCTACATAACAACACAGACACCACATAACAACAGACACCTACTACAACAGACACTACATAAACACAGACACCTACATAACAACACAGACACCTATAACACCAGACATACATAACACAGACACCTACATAACAACACAGACACCTACATAACAATACAGACACCTACATAACAACACAGACACCTACATAACAATACAGACACCTACATAACAACAACACCTACAGACACACCAGACACTACATAACAATACAGACACCTACATAACAACACAGACACCTACATAACAACACAGACACCTACATAACCAATACAGACACCTACATAACAACACAGACACCTACATAACAATACAGACACCTACATAACAACACAGACACCTACATAACAACACAGACACCTACATAACAACACAGACACCTACATAACAACACAGACACCTACATACAACACAGACACCTACATAACAACTACAGACACCTACATAACAAACAGACACTACATACACAGACACCTACATAACAACACAGACACCTACATAACAAACAGACACCTACATAACAAACAGACACTACATAACAACACAGAACCTACATAACAACAGACACCTACATAACAACACAGACACCTACATAACAACACAGACACCTACATAACAACACAGACACCTACATAAAACAAACAACAGACTACTAACATACAGACACTAACATAAACAGACACCTACATAACAATACAGACACCTACATAACAATACAGACACCTACATAACAACACAGACACCTACATAAACAACACAGACACCTACATAACAACACAGACACCTACATAACAATCACAGACACCTACATAACAACACAGACACCTACATAACAACACAGACACCTACATAACAACACAGACACCTACATAACACAACAAACACCTACATAACACAGACACCTACATAACAACACAGACACCTACATAACAACACAGACACCTACATAACAACAGACACCTACATAACAACACAGACACCTACATCAACAACCAAACACAGACACCTACATAACAATACAGAACCACATAACAACAGACACCTACATAACAATACAGACACCTACATACACATACAGACACCTACATAACAACACAGACACCTACATAACAATACAGACACCTACATAACAACTACAGACACCTACATAACATAACACAGACACCTACATAACAACACAGACACCTACATAACAAACAGACCACCTAACATAACAAACACAACACACAACATAACAACACAGACACCTACATAAACAACACAGACACCTACATAACAACAGACACCTACAAACAACACACCTACATAACAACACAGACACCTACATAACAACACAGACACCTACATAACAACACAGACCACCCTATACATCATAACAAACAGACACTCATAAACAACACATATACAACCTCATAACACACCTCATCAACAATCAGACACTACATAACAC
>JAPXFY010000018.1:2275035-2280035 GCA_030674185.1 Monoplex corrugatus
TGTTGTGTTTATATTGTCATAAAGGTGTGTTGTATGTGTTGTGTTTATATTGTCATAAAGGTGTGTTGTATGTGTTGTGTTTATATTGTCATAAAGGTGTGTTGTATGTGTTGTGTTTATATTGTCATAAAGGTGTGTTGTGTGTTTGTATTGTCATAAAGGTGTGTTGTATGTGTTGTGTTTATATTGTCATAAAGGTGTGTTGTATGTGTTGTGTTTATAATTGTCGTAAAGGTGTGTTGTATGTGTTGTGTTTATATTGTCATAAAGGTGTGTTGTATGTGTTGTGTTTATATTGTCATAAAGGTGTGTTGTATGTGTTGTGTTTATATTGTCATAAAGGTGTGTTGTATGTGTTGTGTTTATATTGTCATAAAGGTGTGTTGTATGTGTTGTGTTTATATTGTCATAAAGGTGTGTTGTGTTTTATATTGTCATAAAGGTGTGTTGTGTTTATAATTGTCATAAAGGTGTGTTGTATGTGTTGTGTTTATATTGTCATAAAGGTGTGTTGTGTTTATATTATCATAAAGGTGTGTTGTATGTGTTGTGTTTATATTGTCATAAAGGTGTGTTGTGTTTATATTGTCATAAAGGTGTGTTGTGTTTATATTGTCATAAAGGTGTGTTGTGTTTATATTGTCATAAAGGTGTGTTGTGTTTATATTGTCATAAAGGTGTGTTATATGTGTTGTGTTTATATTGTCATAAAGGTGTGTTGTGTTTATATTGTCATAAAGGTGTGTTGTATGTGTTTATATTGTCATAAAGGTGTGTTGTATGTGTTGTGTTCATATTATCATAAAGGTGTATCGTACTATCTCCCTCCATGTTGTCACAAGGATGTATTCTGCGATCTCCCTCCATTTTAGAGAAAAAAGGGGGGATAACCATTAATAGCTGGTACAAATTGTGGATTTGTTTGGATTGGATTGTTTTATCGTAAAGGAATCTTTTTGCATGAAATTAGGGTTGCTGTTCTTGACTTGCCATGGTACAGTGCCACTACTATTTTCTTTTTTCCTTTTTTTTTTTTTCTTTTTTCTTCTGTGTGCTTGTATTTTTGTCTTTGTGTAAGAGAATATTTTCTGTTGATTGTCATTTAGAAAGGACAGTGAGAGGATGATTTTTCAACTGGCATGATCTTTTTCTTCTTTCATTCGCCATCTACACCGTCAGGCCACATCTGGTGATGAATGTGGTCAGGGTTTTTATCCAGCTCCTGCTGGCTACCATGGAGCTTGGTGGTCAGAGGAGTTGTAGTCAGCCATGTCTCCTGTCGCTCCGCTTGATGGAGGTGACGTTGCTGTGATATGTGTTTAGCTGTCTGGTCCTCTTGACGGCTGGGGCAAGATTGGTGAAGGCTTCAGTTTGAACTTGTGATTCAGGTGAACATTCAGCTGGTTATGGCTAGTGCAGAAATTAAAATTTTTTTTTTTTGCTGCTCTGAAGACAGAAGGTGGTAGCTGTAACCTTTCTGTCTGTGGCGCAAGGAGTGATCTGATGGTGCGCCTCTTCTGACTTTCACTGATGCAGTTGTCTGGTTGTTCTGATAAACTGTTTGCTTTTGAAGGCATTTTGTGTTTGTGTCTGCATCAGTGTGACTTTTGAAGTCACTTTGTGTTTGTGTCTGCATCAGTGTGACTTTTGAAGTCATTTTGTGTCTGCATCAGTGTGACTTTTGAAGGCATTTTGTGTTTGTGTCTGCATCAGTGTGACTTTTGAAGTCATTTTGTGTTTGTGTCTGCATCAGTGTGACTTTTGAAGTCATTTTGTGTTTGTGTCTGCATCAGTGTGACTTTTGAAGTCATTTTGTGTTTGTGTCTGCATCAGTGTGACTTTTGAAGTCATTTTGTGTTTGTGTCTGCATCAGAATGACTTTTGAAGTCAGTTGGTGTTCGATTCATTCTTTGATTTAATGTCTTTTCACTATGAGTAATATCAGACGATCAGTTTGTGCTTGTGTCCGCATCAGTGTGGATGATTTATGTGAGATTGTATTGCCATAAATAGCTAAGCTTACAGCTAAAAAGCTACATTTACAGGGTAAATTGATACTAGAATAATCAGGGGGACTGTCACTTGGTATGGCTCTGTTAAGTGGGTGATCGCTGCCATCAGGACTGGCTTTGTAGGCAATGTCCTTTGTAAGTTGGATCTGAACAGATGCTGTTAAAATCCACCAAAGGGACCCAGCAGTAGGAGAGAGTCTTCTCTGATTGGTGGCCTCAAGGCGGTTTGTTTTTTGCTGGTTTCCTTAGAACTTCCGGCATTGGGATTTTGACTGAATGAACATGGAAGTTGGTGGTGTGGTGAAGCACCAAAGGAGTGACAAGGGAGCGTCGCCATCAAAGCCACAAGAAAAAGAACAGAAAATATTAAAGATCATGGTATATGTTTGTTCTGTTGTTGATAGGCAGCTGAGGCTTTTTGCATTGATTGAGAGTTGGGGGGGGGGGGGGGGGGGGAGGCTTTCTGTCATGTGAGACAAGTTTATACTGAATGGCTAGTTGTGTTATGATTCAGACCTTTAATTATTTATTTATTTTATACATCTGTTGTTTTCTTTGAAGATAAGGTACACTTGCCATTTACATGTAGCCACGATTATTCCAGTGGTAGGCTGATACAATACTAGTATTAAAATATAGACTAGGTAAAACATAGGCTAGGTAGGACCTCAGGACCTGGCCAGCTCATGGGTTTATGTGCAGACTTAAGGCTTGTGCCATGATCACCATACACATGGCACCTGGCCAGCTCATGGGTTTATGTGCAGGCTTAAGGCCTGTGCCATGATCACCATACACATGGCACCTGGCCAGCTCATGGGTTTATGTGCAGACTTAAGGCGTGTGCCATGATCACCATACACATGGCACCTGGCCAGCTCATGGGTTTATGTGCAGACTTAAGGCTTGTGCTGTGATCACCATACACATGGCACCTGTGACGTTAGTGCATATGGAATTCGTTCCGAGCATGGAGACGTGGCCTTGAGAAACTGGAACTGTGTTATAGTCATGGTGAAACAGGTTATCCATTATCGTCTTGTGCACATTGTCGTGTGTATGTACACTTAATGTACATTATTGTTATGTGGGCATGTATGTATTATGTGGGTATGTATGTATTATGTGGGTATGTATGTATTATGTGGGTATGTATACTTTCTTCAGCTCTATACTCCATCACTTAATGTACATTATTGTTATGTGGGTATGTATGTATTATGTGGGTATGTATGTATTATGTGGGTATGTTTACTTTCTTCAGCTCTATACTCCATCACTTAATGTACATTATTGTTATGTGGGTATGTATGTATTATGTGGGTATGTATGTATTATGTGGATATGTATGTATTATGTGGGTATGTATGTATTATGTGGGCATGTATGTATTATGTGGGTATGTATGTATTATGTGGGCATGTATACTTTCTTCAGCTCTATACTCCATCACTTAATGTACATTATTGTTATGTGGGTATGTATGTATTATGTGGGTATGTATACTTTCTTGCAGTTGATCAACTGCAGGAAATCGTAGATCAGACGCCAAAGAAAGACATCATTATAGTGCAGGGCGACTGGAATGCGAAGATTGGAGAGGATGAACACAATAACTGGAAAGGGATATGTGGCCAATACTGCAACCCTGAGACCAACGAAAGAGGTTTAAGGCTCCTAGAATTCGCCAGTTACAACGACCTGAGGGTGGTGAACACGTTCGGTCCACACAAACCATCTAGACGCTGGACATGGCACAGCCCAGGAGAAAAATACCACAGTCAGATCGACTACATCATGGTTCAAAGACGCTTCCAGTCAAGTGTTAACATCGCAAAGACCAGGAGCTTTCCAGGAGCCGACATTGGAAGCGATCATGAGCTTGTAATGATGACCTTCAAACTCCGCCTCCAGAGGATGAAGAAACAGGGCAACATAAGAATTAAGTTCAATCTTGAGAAGCTCAAAGACCCCAACATAGTTGAAAACTTCCAAGCAACGATAGGAGGGAAGTTTGCTCCTCTCCTCGTCCTTGACAATATGGACACCGAAGTAGACACTCTGATCAACAACTTCAACACTGCCGTGACCGAAGCAGCCAACGACATCCTTGGAAAACACCGACCAACAAAGATGCCCTGGGTCACGGAAGAAGTACTAAAGCTGAGCGACAAACGCAGAGAACTAAAGCAAAAGAAGAGTACGGATGAAGGTGCTAAACTATACAGAAAAGCCAACCAACAAGTTAAAGAAGGCATGAGGAAAGCAAAGGAAACATGGATTGAAGAACAATGCCAAGATATCGAAGCAAACCTGCAGAAAAATAACAGCAAAAAAGCCTACCAGCTTGTGAAAGAACTAGCAAGCTCAAAACAAGGCAGAACCACTACCATACAGAACAAAGCAGGGAAATGTCTCACAGAAGATCAAGAGATTCTGCAGAGGTGGACAGAGTACTGCTCCGAATTATACACACACACAACAACAGGAGATCCCAAGGTGCTAGACGTTCCTCCACCAACCAACAACGACAGCTACCCCATCTTGCGAGAAGAAGTTGAAGCTGCAGTAAAATCATTGAAGAAAGGCAAGTCGGCAGGAATGGACAACATTCCCTCAGAACTGGTCCAGGCAGGAGGAGAGGCCATGATAGATATGTTACTCATCATCTGCAATAAGATCTGGCGGACAGGTGAGTGGCCAACACCTTGGACCCAGTCCCTGATCATCACTCTCCCGAAGAAAGGCAACCTACAACTATGCCAAAACTACCGTACCATCAGCCTGATCAGCCATCCAAGTAAGGTCATGCTAAAAATCCTTCTGAGTAGACTGAAGCCACAAGCTGAGGAGATAATAAAAGAAGAGCAGGCAGGTTTCAGACCAGGAAGAAGTACCACAGAGCAAATTTTCAACCTCAGATTGCTCTGTGAGAAATACCTGCAACACCAACAAGGCCTTTACCACGTCTTCGTGGACTTCAAGAAG
>JAPXFY010000018.1:2285035-2307535 GCA_030674185.1 Monoplex corrugatus
ATGTTGTTGTACAGTCTGTATCTGTTAGGTGAGCTGACCACACTGCACTATGTTGTTGTACAGTCTGTATCTGTTAGGTCAGCTGACCACACTCCACTATGTTGTTGTACAGTCTGTATCTGTTAGGTGAGCTGACCACACTGCACTATGTTGTTGTACAGTCTGTATCTGTTAGGTGAGGTGACCACACTGCACTATGTTGTTGTACAGTCTGTATCTGTTAGGTCAGCTGACCACACTGCACTATGTTGTTGTACAGTCTGTATCTGTTAGGTCAGCTGACCACACTGCACTATGTTGTTGTACAGTCTGTATATGTTAGGTCAGCTGACCACACTGCACTATGTTGTTGTACAGTCTGTATCTGTTAGGTGAGGTGACCACACTGCACCATGTTGTTGTACAGTCTGTATCTGTTAGGTGAGCTGACCACACTGCACCATGTTGTTGTACAGTCTGTATCTGTTAGGTGAGGTGACCACACTGCACCATGTTGTTGTACAGTCTGAATCTGTTAGGTCAGCTGACCACACTGCACTATGTTGTTGTACAGTTAATCTTTAGGTCACTACCCATGCACTATGTTGTACAGCGTATCTGTAGTAGCTGACCACACTGCACTATGTTGTTGTACAGTCTGTATCTGTTAGGTAGCTGACCACACTGCACTATGTTGTTGTACAGTCTGTATCTGTTAGGTCAGCTGACCACACTGCACCATGTTGTTGTACAGTCTGTATCTTTGGTGGGCGTGCATGCTGGGTGTTTTACTGTTTCCACAGGCCACTAGCACTGGATACTGATATGACTTACAGGATTTTGTAATGTGTATTCGATATTCTGCATGCATGTACATATGAAGAGAGTGACGTAGGAGATAGGAAAATCTCCATCTTTTATCCAGTGGGTGGAGGTGTCCAGGCAGGGCTGAACTCCGGATCTTCCATTTGGAAGTGCAACATGTACCCACCTGACTGCCTGGCCTGTCAGCAGATCTGTAATGTTATATCATACAGACAGTGTTCACTGTGTGTTGTAGGTAGCATTGTAATAGTAAGTGGTGATGATGATGATGGTGATGATGATGATGGTGGTGATGGTGATGATGATGTTGGTGATGATGTCAGCAGATCTGTAATGTTATATCATACAGACAGTGTTCACTGTGTGTTGTAGGTAGCATTGTAATAGTAAGTGGTGATGATGATGGTGATGATGGTGTGATTGATGATGATGATGATGATGGTGAATGATGGTGATATGAAGGTGATGATGGTTGATGATGATGATGATGGTGATGATGATGATGATGATGATGATGGTGATGATGATGTATGATGATGGTGATGATGATGATGGTGATGATGATGGTGATGATGATGGTGATGATGATGTGATGATGGTGAATGATGATGGTGATGAGATGATGATGATGATGATGATGGTGATGATGATGATGATGATGATGTGATTGATGATGATGATGATGATGATGATGGATGATGATGATGATTATGACAGTGAATGATGATGATGATGATGATGATATTACTGACAGTAAAATGATGATGATGATGATGATGATATTACTGACAGTAAGATGATGATGATGATGATGATGATGATGAAGTATGATGATGATGATTGATGATGATTATGACGTATGATGATGATGATGATGATGATATTACTGACAGTAAAATGATGATGATGATGATGATATGAATATGATGATATTATGAAAGTAAAATTGATGATGATGATGATGATGATGATGATGATGATGATAGATAATGATGATGATGATACTACTAACAGTAAAAATGATGATGATGAAGATGATGATGATGATGATGATGATAAATATGATGATGATGATGATGATGATACTACTAACAGTAAAAATGATAGAAGATGATGATGATGATGATGATGATGATTCTGGAGATGATGATGATGAACAACGAAGAAGAGAAGAGGAAGAAGAAATGATTTATGTTGATGTTAATGATGATGATGATGATGATGATGATGATGATGATGCTGAACAACGAAGAAGAGAAGAGGAAGAAGAACAAGATTTATGATGATAAAGTGTGATGTGTTGATGTGATGATATGAATAACGAATGAATGATATGATGATGATAGTGACGACGATGACGATGACGACGATAATGATAGATGATGATGATGATAAAACCCAGAAAAGATGAAGAAAACAAAATCATCAGAATGTATCATGTTTGTGTGACTCACCAACAACATAACCCTTTGACTCCTCACTCACCCTAATACCACCAGCTGCTGTAACTTCACCCTTTGACTCTCTCACCAACCCTATCCACCAGCTTCCTGAAGGTGAGGATTTCAAAGGGTGAAGTTTTTGCTGTGCTAGCATGTTGACAATGCAGGATGCTGGTGGACAGGGTGAGGGACTCAAAGGTTAAGTTTTTGCTGTGCTAGCATGGTTGACAATGCAGGATGCTGGTGGACAGGGTGAGGGATCAAAGGTTAAGTTTTTGCTGTGCTAGCATGGTTGATAATGCAGGAAGCTGGTGGACAGGGTGAGGGAGTCAAAGGTTAATTTTTGCTGTGCTAGCATGGTTGACAATGCAGGATGCTGGTGGACAGGGTGAGGGACTCAAAGGTTAAGTTTTTGCTGTGCTAGCATGGTTGATAATGCAGGAAGCTGGTGGACAGGGTGAGGGACTCAAAGGTTAAGTTTTTGCTGTGCTAGCATGGTTGATAATGCAGGAAGCTGGTGGACAGGATGAGGGAGTCAAAGGTTAAGTTTTTGCTGTGCTAGCATGGTTGATAATGCAGAAAGCTGGTGGACAGGGTGAGGGAGTCAAAGGGTTAAGTTTTTGCTGTGCTAGCATGGTTGACAATGCAGGATGCTGGTGGGGGACTCAAGGTGTTTGCAGGTCGAAAGGAGTTAAAAATTTAGTTTGCTGTGCTAGCATGGTTGACAATGCAGGATGCTGGTGGACAGGGTGAGGGAGTCAAAGGGTTAATGTTTTGCTGTGCTAGCATGGTTGACAATGCAGGAAGCTGGTGGATAGAGTGAGGGAGTCAAAGGGTTAAGTTTTTGCTGTGCTAGCATGGTTGACAATGCAGGAAGCTGGGACAGGTGAGGGAGTCAAAGGATTACAGGATTGTTCAGATGCTGGACTGATTCTTCTTGATGTAGGAAATCTTGAGACTTGAGTAAATGGAAACTTGTGTGTGGTGTGTTGTGTGTGTGTGTGTGTGTGTGTGTGTGTGGTGGTGTTTGTGTGTGTGTGTGTTTGTGTGTGTGGTGTGTGTGGTGGTGTGTGTGTTTGTGTGTGTGTTTGTGTGTTGTGTGTGTGTGTGTTGGTTGGTTTGTATGTGTTTGTGTGTGTTTGTGTGTGTGTGTGTGTTGTTTTGTGTGTGTGTGTGTGTGTTATGTGTGTGTGTGTATGGTGTGTTTATATGTGTATGTGTGTGTGTATTGTCTATGTGTGGATGTATGTGTGTGTGTATGTGTGTGTGTGTGTTGTGTGTGTTTGTGTGTGTGTGTGTGTGTGTTGTGTGTGTGTGTGTGTGTGTGTGTCTCTGTATGTGTGTACTCGTGTGTGTGTTGTATGCACATGTGTGTTGTTATGTATGTGTGCATGTCCGTGTGGTGTGTGTGTGTGTGTGTGTGTGTGTGTGTGTGTGTGTGTGGTGTGTGTGTGTGTGTGTTGTGTGTGTTATATGTACATGTGCATGTCCGTGTGTGTGTGTGTTGTGTGTGTGTGTTATGTAGTGTGCATTGTCGTGTGTGTGTGTGTGTGTGGTGTGTGTGTGTGTGTGTGTGTGTGTGTGTGGTATGTGTGTTGTGTGTTATATGTACATGTGCATGTCCGTGTGTGTGTGTGTGGTTTTTGTGTTGTGTGTGTGTGTGTGTGTGTGCGTGTGTGTGTGTATGTGTGTGGTGTATATGTACATGTGCATGTCGTGTGTGTGTGTGTGTGTGCATGTGTATGTGTGTGTGTGTCATGTGTGTGTGTGTGTGTGTGTGATGTGTTGTTGTTATGTGTGTGTGTGTGTGTTATGTGTGTGTGTGTGTTATGTGTGTGCATGTCCATGTGTGTGTGCATGTCCATGTGTGTGTGTGTGTGTGTGTGTGTTATGTGTGTGTGTGTGTGTTATGTACGTGTGCATGTCCATGTGTGTGTGTGTATGTGCATGCATGTGCACATGTGTGTGTGTGTGTGATGTACGTGTGCATGTGCACATTGTGTGTGTGTGTGTGTGTGTGTGTACAGTGCCCTCACAGTAAGCGATGTGCCCACCTGGCGGGGCAGGGCTACGTGGGAGAGATGGTGGTGTTGCTGAAGCAGGCACTACAGAACGCAGCTGTGGAACTCAGTGCCATGGAGCGCAAGGTGCTGGCCGACATGCTGCTGCTCTGCTACGTGCACCTGGTGGCTCACAACACACACTGCATGGCCCAGACCTTGACGTCTTTCAGGTCAGACAGACAGACAAACAGACAGACATACAGACAGAGAGACAGAGAGACAAACACTCACAGAGAGACAGATGAAGTGATAGACAGAGACAGACAGACAGACAGAGACAAAGACAGACAGACAGACAAAGACAGACAGACAGACAGAGACAGACAGACAGAGGAAGACAGACAGACAGACAGAGACAGACAGACAGACAGAGGCAGACAAAGACAGACAGACAGACAAACTGATAGACAGACAAACATACAGACAGACAAACACAGAGAGACAGACAAAGACAAACGGATAGACAGACAAACATACAGACAGAGAGACAAACACTCACACAGAGACAGACAGATGAAGAGATAGAGACAGACAGACAGAGAGACAAAGACAGACAGACAAACAGACAGACAGAGAGACAGACAGATGAAGAGATAGAGACAGACAGACAGAGAGACAGACAGATGAAAAGATAGAGACAGACAGACAGAGAGACAGACAAAGACAGACAGACAGACAAACAAACAGACAAACATACAGACAGAGAGACAAACACTCAGAGAGACAGATGAAGAGATAGAGACAGACAGACAGAGAGACAGACAAAGACAGACAGACAGACAAACAAACAGACAAACATACAGACAGAGAGACAAACACTCAGAGAGACAAATGAAGAGATAGAGACAGACAGAGAGACAAACTGATAGACAGACAAACAGACAAACATATAGATAGACAAACACTCACAGAGAGACAGATGAAGAGATAGAGACAGACAGACAGACAGACAGAGACAAATACAGACAGACAGACAAACCGATAGATCAACATACAAACATACAGACAGAGAGACAAACACTCAGACAGACAGATGAAGAGATAGAGACAGACAGACAGACAGACAAAGACAGACAGACAGACAGACAAACTGATAGACAAACATACAGACAGAGAGACAAACACTCACAGACAGACAGATGAAGAGATAGAGACAGACAGATGAAGAGATAGACAGAGACAGACAGATGAAGAGATAGACAGAGATAGACAGATGAAGAGATAGACAGAGACAGACAGATGAAGAGATAGACAGAGACAGACAGATGAAGAGATAGACAGAGACAGACAGATGAAGAGATAGACAGAGACAGACAGATGAAGAGATAGACAGAGACAGACAGATGAAGAGATAGACAGAGACAGACAGATGAAGAGATAGACAGAGACAGACAGATGAAGAGATAGAGACAGACAGATGAAGAGACAGAGACAGACAGATGAAGAGATAGACAGAGACAGACAGATGAAGAGATAGAGACAGACAGATGAAGAGACAGAGACAGACAGATGAAGAGATAGACAGAGACAGACAGATGAAGAGATAGAGACAGACAGATGAAGAGATAGACAGAGACAGACAGATGAAGAGACAGAGACAGACAGATGAAGAGATAGACAGACAGATGAAGAGATAGACAGAGACAGACAGATGAAGAGATAGACAGAGACAGACAGAAGATAGACAGAGACTAGACTAGAGAAAGACAGAGATGAAGAGATAGATAGAGACAGACAGATGAAGAGATAGACAGAGACAGACAGATGAAGAGATAGAGAGACAGACAGATGAAGAGAGACAGAGACAGACAGATGAAGAGATAGAGACAGAAGAGACAGACAGATAGAAGAGATGAGGATAGACAGACAGATGAAGAAGAGACAGGAAGAGACAGACAGAATGAAGAGAGAGTCAGCAGATAAGAGACAGAGACAGCAGATGAAGAGATAGACAGAGACAGACAGATGAAGAGATAGACTAGAGAAGACAGGACAGATAGATAGACGAATGAGAGATAGATAGAGACAGACAGATGAAGAGATAGACAGACAGACAGAGACAGACAGACAGACAAAGACAGACAGACAGATGAAGAGAGAGACAGACAGACAAAGACAGACAGACAGATGAAGAGAGAGACAGACAGACAGACAAAGACAGACAAAGACAGACAGACAGACAAAGACAGACAGACAGATGAAGAGAGACAGACAGACAGAGAGAGACAGACAAAGACAGACAGACAGACTGACAGACAAACATACAGACAGAGAGACAAACACTCACAGAGAGACAGATGAAGAGATAGAGACAGACAGACAAGACAGACAGACAGACAGACAAAGACAGACAGACAAACTGATAGACAGACAAACATACAGGCAAAGAGACAAACACTCACAGAGAGACAGATGAAGAGATAGAGACAGACAGAGAGACAGACAAAGACAGACAGACAAACCGATAGACAGACAAACATACAGACAGAGACAGACAGACAAACTGATAGACAGACAAACATACAGAGACAGACAGACAAACTGATAGACAGACAAACATACAGACAGAGAGACAAACACTCACAGAGAGACAGATGAAGAGATAGAGACAGACAGACAGAGAGACAGACAAAGACAGACAGACAAACTGATAGACAGACAAACAAACATACAGACAGAGAGACAAACACTCACAGAGAGACAGACAGATGAAGAGATAGACAGAGACAGACCGACAGACAGAGACAGACAAAGACAGACAGACAGACAAACTGATAGACAAAGACAGACTGACAGAGACACAGACAGACAGAGACTGACAAAGAGAGAGAGATTCAGTTTCAGTTTCTCAAGTCAACATCTGTCGAGCTCCGAACGAATTCCATATGCACTAACGTCACAGGTGCCATGTGTATGGTGATCATGGCACAAGCCTTAAGCCTGCACATAAACCCATGAGCTGGCCATGTGTATGGTGATCATGGCACACGCCTTAAGCCTGCACATAAACCCTTGAGATGGCCATGTGTATGGTGATCATGGTACAAGCCTTAAGCCTGCACATAAACCCTGGCCATGTGTATGGTGATCATGGCACACGCCTTAAGCCTGCACATAAACCCTTGAGATGGCCATGTGTATGGTGATCATGGCACAAGCCTTAAGCCTGCACATAAACCCATGAGCTGGCCATGTGTATGGTGATCATGGCACAAGCCTCAAGCCTGCACATAAACCCTGGCCATGTGTATGGTGATCATGGCACACGCCTTAAGCCTGCACATAAACCCATGAGATGGCCATGTGTATGGTGATCACGGCACAAGCCTTAAGCCTGCACATAAATCCATGAGATGGCCATGTGTATGGTGATTAAGGCGCACGCCTTAAGCCTGCACATAAACCCTGGCCATGTGTATGGTGATCATGGCACACACCTTAAGCCTGCACATAAACCCATGAGCTGGCCATGTCCTGGGGGAGAGGGGGAGAGACAGACAGAGAAAACAGATAGACAGGGGGAGAGAGATTGAGAGAGATAAACAGACGGACAGACAGAGAGAATACAGACAGATAGAGACACAAAGGGAGAGAGAGATTGAGAAAGACGGACAGACGGACAGACCGAGAGAATACAGACAGATAGAGACACAAGGGGAGAGAGAGATTGAGAGAGAAAGAGAGAGAGAGAGAGAGCTTATGGAATTTGTGCCAAATGCAGAGATGTTGTCTTTAGACTTCATCATTATCATCATCATCATCAGGTGCCCTGCCACTCATAAGGAAGATTAGGAAAAGACAAGCAACATTTTTAGGCTATTTTATGAGGAAGGGGGATTTGGAGCACCTGGTCACAACGGGAAAGCTGGAGGGAAAGAGAGCACCGGATAGACCCAGGGAGAGAATGCTGGACTTGCAGAGTGGCTGGGGATGAGGAGGGTGGGGGAGATGCTGGGGGCAACGAGAGATAGAGGTGGGTGGAAGTCCATGGTCGCCAATGCTTTAGACTTCAGAATGTTTTATTACTCAAGGATAGTAGCTTTAGGTCCCACTGAACCTGTCTTCTAGTCCTTGTTACTATATACACTCAATATCAGCATTAAAAACAAAACAGAAGTCAATGAACAGCACTTTCTCAGGAACTCCATACAGAAAATTTTGACATCTGTTGTCACTGTTGTAGCAGTTTACAATACAATACAATACAATATTTTATTTGTATAGCGCAAAATCTTGATAAAATCAAATCTAAGTGCTAAAACAGACACACACGCACGCACGCACGCACGCACGCACGCACGCACGCACGCACGCACGCACGCACACACACACACACACACACACAACGCACACGGCTATAAATGGGGAGAAAGAATAAAAGCAATGGAAAATTATAGAGAGCATATTATATACAATTATATATTACAATGTGATTCCCCTCCGAGTGGAGACAGGCTGCAGAGGGGATTGAGTGAGGTCAGGATTTTATGCAGAGGAGAAAAGGTGAGTTTTGAGAGCGGACTTGAAGGAGACAAAAGTAGGTTGCTGACGGACAGAGAGAGGAAGTTTATTCCAGGAGAGCGGACCAGAAACAGAGAAGGCTCGTGGACCATAGGTATTGAGCTTAGTGCGTGGAAAGCGAAAAGTCAGAGGATCGGAGGCAGAGCGGAGGGTACGTGAGGGAAGATAGATCTCAAGTAGGCTTGACAGGTAATCGGGGGCTGCGTTATTGGGGCTTTTATAGCACATGGTTTACTGTTGTCCTCAGTGCGTATCAGTTTGGGTACATGCACCCCATGGGGATGCTGTGGGCTCTTCCAGTATAAATAGTATCCCCACCTTCTGGAAATTCTGTGATAGAAATTTCCTCTTTTCTGTCACTCTCTTTGTTTCTTTCTTCCTCCTTTGCTTTCTGCCATTTCTTTCTGTCATTTTCTGCCTAGCTGGTCCATTTACCTGTATGTGTTCGATAAAGTCTTATATACTTTCTCTTGCCATTGATAATTGGGTACATGTATTAAATGCCTCAACCGTGACCGGGGCCGACACAACCTGCCATCGGTGTACTCCTCACTTATTCAGTCGCACTGTCGTGAGTTCGCTCACGGCGGTGCGCACTGAAGCCAGTTCTCAACCCAGCAGTTGCGCTGAAGAAGTCGGCTGGATCGCCGATGAAAGCTACGCAGTGAGTAGCCTTTTTTGTAACTGAGAGCCAGGTTCAACCAGGTAGCCATTATGTATTAAATGCTTTCTTTTTCTATAGGGAATTAGATATACGGAAGCAATTTTTTTTAGTAGTTTAGGAAGCTGGGGGAAAGGGTGAAGGAATCAAAGGGTTAAGTTTTTGTATTGCTACCATGGTTGACAATGCAGGATGCTGGTGGACAGGATGCAGGAGTCAAAGGGTTAAGGTTTTGGGTTGCTAGCATGGTTGACAATGCAGGATGCTGGTGGACAGGGTGCAGGAGTCAAAGGGTTAAGTTTTTGCTATGCTAGTGTGGTTGACAATGCAGGATGCTGGTGGACAGGGTGCAGGAGTCAAAGGGTTAAGTTTTTTGCTACATTGCAGGGGTGGGAGGTGTCAAGTGTTTGTATGACAACATGCAGGATGCTGGTGGACAGGGTGCAGGAGTCAAAGGGTTAAGTTTTTGTGTTGCTAGCATGGTTGACAATGCAGGATGCTGGTGGACAGGGTGCAGGAGTCAAAAGGTCAAGTTTTTGCTATGCTAGCATTGTTGACAGTGCAGGATGCTGGTGGACAGGGTGCAGGAGTCAAAGGGTTAAACAATGCTCTCTGTGACATATCCCTTAAGTGGATGAGACTTGGCTGTGATCCCTGTCTGCCCGGTGAGCCCATAGCATGCTGAACTCAGGGTAGGAGGTGGGTTTGGGGCTGAAAAATCACACAATGACAAAGATTGATGGGATTTGAACTCACAACCTTCCAGTCTTTAGTCCACTGCTCTAACTGCTGCACCACAGTACTGATTTATCTGACAGTTTTTGTTTGAAAAGGAGTGGTACAGGATGTTGTTATTGCTTGTTATGTTTTCTTTTAACCATTTGACTTCCGCACCGTGTCCACCAGCATCCTGTATAGTCAACCGTGCTAGTTGGTGGAGTCAAAGGGTTAAATTTTTGCAGCAGGTGGATAGGGTGAGGGAGTCAAAGCATTAACTTGAACGAATATGAACCTTGTGTGTTTCAGAGAGTTCCTGTTGGGAAGTTTTTCCTTTGATGAATCCACTGCCCTGGATCTGTTGGCTGAATATGGCTTGACCACTTTGCTGTTGGACTTTGCCATGGTGAGTGTGGGCGATGTTTAACTCTTTACATCCTTCATGTTGCTAGACCTTGCCATGGTGAGTGTCGGGCGATGTTTAACTCTTTACATCCTTCATGTTGCTAGACCTTGCCATGGTGAGTGTGGGCGATGTTTAACTCTTTACATCCTTCATGTTGCTAGGACCTTGCCATGGTGAGTGTGGGCGATGTTTAACTCTTTACATCCTTCATGTTGCTGGACCTGCCAGGTGAGTGTGGGCGATGTTTAACTCTTTACCTCTTCATGTTGCTGGACCTTGCCATGGTGAGTGTGGGCGATGTTTAACTCTTTAACATCCTTCATGTTGCTAGACTTGCCATGTGAGTGTGGGGATGTTTAATCATTTACATCCTTCATGTTGCTGACCTTGCCATGGTGAGTGTGGGCGATGTTTAACTCTTACTCCTTCTGTTGCTAGACCTTGCCATGGTGAGTGTGGCGATGTTTAACTCTTTACAATCTTCATGTTGCTGACCTTGCCATGGTGAGTGTGGGCGATGTTGAACTCTTTACCTCCTTCTGTGCTGAGACCTATGCCATGGTGAGTGTGGCTGATGTTTAAACTCATTTACCTCCTTCATGTTGCTAGACCTGTGCCATGTGAGTGTGGTGCATGTGTTAAATCTTTACATCTTATGTTGTGGACTTGCCATGGTTGAGTTGGCCGTGTTTAACTCTTTACATCCTTCCTGTTGTGGGACCTTGCCATGGTGAGATGTGGGCTGATGTTTAACTCTTTACATCTTCATGTGCTGGACCTTGCCATGGTGAGTGTGGGCGATGTTTGAACTCTTTATCATCCTTCATGTTGCTGGACCTTGCCATGGTGAGTGTGGGCGATGTTTAACTCTTTACATCCTTCATGTTGCTGACCTTGCCATGGTGAGTGTGGGCTGTTTAACTCTTTACATCCTTCATGTTGCTGGACCTTGCCATGGTGAGTGTGGGCGATGTTTAACTCTTTACATCCTTCATGTTGCTAGACCTTGCCATGGTGAGTGTGGGCGATGTTTAACTCTTTACATCCTTCATGTTGCTGGACCTTGCCATGGTGAGTGTGGGCGATGTTTAACTCTTTACATCCTTCATGTTGCTAGACCTTGCCATGGTGAGTGTGGGCGATGTTTAACTCTTTACCTCCTTCATGTTGCTGGACCTTGCCATGGTGAGTGTGGGCGATGTTTAACTCTTTACATCCTTCATGTTGCTAGACCTTGCCATGGTGAGTGTGGGCGATGTTTAACTCTTTACCTCCTTCATGTTGCTGGACCTTGCCATGGTGAGTGTGCGGGCTGTATGTGTTTAACTCTTTACATCCTTCATGTTGCTGGACCTTGCCATGGTGAGTGTGGGCGTGTTTAACTCTTTACTCCTTCATGTTGCTGGACCTTGCCATGGTGAGTGTGGCTGTGTTTAACTCTTTACATCCTTCATGTTGCTGGACCTTGCCATGGTGAGTGTGGGCTGTGTTTAACTCTTTACATCCTTCATGTTGCTGGACCTTGCCATGGTGAGTGTGGGCGATGTTTAACTCTTTACATCCTTCATGTTGCTGGACCTTGCCATGGTGAGTGTGGGCGATGTTTTAACTCTTTACATCCTTCATGTTGCTGGACCTTGCCATGGTGAGTGTGGGCGTGTTTAACTCTTTACTCCTTCATGTTGCTGGACCTTGCCATGGTGAGTGTGGCGATGTTTAACTCTTTACATCCTTCATGTTGCTGGACCTTGCCATGGTGAGTGTGGGCGATGTTTAACTCTTACTCCTTCATGTTGCTGGACCTTGCCATGGTGAGTGTGGGCGATGTTTAACTCTTTACATCCTTCATGTTGCTGGACCTTGCCATGGTGAGTGTGGGCGTGTTTAACTCTTTACATCCTTCATGTTGCTGGACCTTGCCATGGTGAGTGTGGGCTGTGTTTAACTCTTTACTCCTTCATGTTGCTGACCTTGCCATGGTGAGTGTGGCGTGTTTAACTCATTACTCCTTCATGTTGCTGGACCTTGCCATGGTGAGTGTGGGCTGTGTTTAACTCTTTACATCCTTCATGTTGCTGGACCTTGCCATGGTGAGTGTGGGCGATGTTTAACTCTTTACATCCTTCATGTTGCTAGACCTTGCCATGGTGAGTGTGGGCGATGTTTAACTCTTTACCTCCTTCATGTTGCTAGACCTTGCCATGGTGAGTGTGGGCGATGTTTAACTCTTTACCTCCTTCATGTTGCTAGACCTTGCCATGGTGAGTGTCGGCGATGTTTAACTCTTTACCTCCTTCATGTTGCTAGGACCTTGCCATGGTGAGTGTGGGCGATGTTTAACTCTTTACATCCTTCATGTTGCTAGACCTTGCCATGGTGAGTGTGGGCGATGTTTAACTCTTTATCTCCTTCATGTTGCTGGACCTTGCCATGGTGAGTGTGGGCTGTGTTTAACTCTTTATCTCCTTCATGTTGCTGGACCTTGCCATGGTAGTGTGGGCGTGTTTAACTCTTTATCTCCTTCATGTTGCTGGACCTTGCCATGGTGAGTGTGGCTGTTTAACTCTTTACTCCTTCATGTTGCTGGACCTTGCCATGGTAGTGTGGGCGATGTTTAACTCTTTACATCCTTCATGTTGCTGGACCTTGCCATGGTGAGTGTGGGCGATGTTTAACTCTTTACATCCTTCATGTTGCTGGACCTTGCCATGGTGAGTGTGGGCGATGTTTAACTCTTTACATCCTTCATGTTGCTGGACCTTGCCATGGTCAGTGTGGAGCGATGTTTAACTCTTTACATCCTTCATGTTGCTGGACCTTGCCATGGTGAGTGTGGGCGATGTTTAACTCTTTACATCCTTCATGTTGCTGGACTTGCCATGGTGAGTGTGGGCGATGTTTAACTCTTTATCATCCTTCATGTTGCTGGACCTTGCCATGGTGAGTGTCGGCGATGTTTAACTCTTTATCTCCTTCATGTTGCTGGACCTTGCCATGTGAGTGTGGCGATGTTTAACTCTTGTTACTCCTTCATGTTGCTTGACCTTGCCATGGTGAGTGTCGGCTGTGTTTAACTCTTTATCTCCTTCATGTTGCTGGACCTTGCCATAGTGAGTGTGGGCGATGTTTAACTCTTTGAGTCTTTACCTCCTTCATGTTGCTGGACCTTGCCATGGTGAGTGTCGGCTGTGTTTAACCCTTTACCTCTCTCACGTTGTTGGACTTTGTCATGGTGAGTGTCGGTAATGTTTAACCCTTTACCTCCCTCATCTTATCCACCATCTTCCTCCAGCATTCACCTGTAGGAAGCTGATGCATTTCGGTGTTTGTTCAAGAGACATTCATCACACTCGGATAATCCCTTATGTGCTCCACCCAAATCTGCCAGCAATTGTCTGGCAGACTCCCCGAGTCTGGCAGAGTCCTGTCTGCTGGAAAGTTCTGGAAATGGGGGATGGGGTGGGGGAGATGTATGAATGATGGAAACATGAAGACTGACAGCCAACAGGCCAGTTTTTAATGCTGCAGGCTGGGATTGAACTCCAGATATCAGATCTTGAGTCCACGGCTCTGTTGAAGGAAGCAACTTGCCTGCAATAAATGAATAAACAAATATACAAATAAATAAATAAAGGAATAAATAAAGGAATAAATAATGAGTGAATGAATGAATAAATAATACGAAATGAAATAACATTTAAGCTGATGGAACAGACAAAGGGTTAAAAGAACTGGCTGCAGTACTTGCCATCAATCACAATTGCAGTTTAGTGTGGTATATATATTCAAGAAGATGAAAAGCATTCTTACCAACAAATGCCTATCAATTAGCATCAGGAGGAGAGTTCTTGAATGTTATATAGAACCATTACTGTTATACAGTTGTGAGGCGTGGACAGTCAATAAGCAAAGCCAGAACAAGATTGAGGCAGCTGAGATGTGGTTTCTAAGAAGAATGTTGAGAGTTCCATGGACAGCAAAGAAAAAAAACGAGACAGTCTTGATGGAGGCAGACACAAGAAGATCATTCATAAGGAAGATTAGGAAAAGACAGGCAACATTTGCAGGCCATTTTATGAGGAGGGGGGATTTGGAGCACCTGGTCATGATGGGAAAGCTGGAGGGGAAGAGAGCACCAAGTAGACCCAGGGAGAAGATACTAGACGGACTTGCAGAGTGGCTGGGGACAAGGAGGGTGGAAGAGATGCTTGAGGCAACAAGAGATAGAGACAGATGGAAGTCCATGATTGCCAACGCCATGCGGCAAGGCACCTGATGATGATGATGATGATGAGATATATATATATATATATATATATATATATATATGTGTGTGTGTGTGTGTGTGTATACAGATATAGATATATATATAAATATGTAGGTATATGTAAAAGATTAAGTCTTTGTAGATTGTTTAACTTTACGACGTTTCCAAATAGTATTTTTATTCATTTGTGACCTAACCCAAACTTTATGGTGTTTCCAAATAATATTATGTTCATTCATTTGTGACCTAACCCAAACTTTATGGTGTTTCCAAATAATATATTCATTCATTTGTGACCTAACCCAAACTTTATGGTGTTTCCAAATAATATATTCATTCATTTGTGACCTAACCCAAACTTTATGGTGTTTTCAAATAATAGTATGTTCATTCATTTGTGACCTAACCCAAAGGGGGACTGTGGTGTAATGGATAAGACACCCACCCTAGAAAGGTAGATGTTCAGAATACCCCCCAAGTTCAAATCCCTTTTTTTCTTTTAAATAGGGGAAAGAAGGGAAAGGGTTAAGTATTATACTGTGCTATCATGGCTGTATAAACAGGAAGTTGGTGGATGGATTGAGGCTAAGGGTTAAATTTTAGCTTTGCTATCATGGCTGTTGATACAGAAAGCTGGTAGATAGGGTGAGGGAGTGAAAGGGTTAATTTTTTTTGCTTTGCTATCATGGCTGTTGATACAGAAAGCTGGTAGATAGGATGAGGGAGTGAAAGGGTTAAGTTTCTTGCTTTGCTATCATAGCTGTCAACTCGGAAAGCTGGTAGATAGGGTGAGGGAGAGAAAGGGTTAATCAGATTCCCCTCCACATCACACAGGCGCGGGGACTGGTGGCGGACGCTCTGAGCAGACTGGTGACCAAAGGTCAGCTGCCTGTGACCTTGACCTTGCTGACGCAGCTGGTGACGCGGGGGTTCAGCGCTCACGTTCTGCAGGCTGCTCAAGGTAGGCCACTCTGTCGGAATGGTGTGATTGGTCTGGAGGAATGTGAAGGAGAGTGGGGAATAGGGTCAGGTGGGCGGCTCTTCACTGTTGACTTTTAACTCTTTGACTCCCGTACCTAACTCACCAACAGCAAAAAGTTAACCCTTTCACTCCCTCACACTGTCCATCAGCTTCCTGCAGGGTGAGGGAATCAAATGGTTAGGTTTTTGTTTTGCTAGTGTGGTTAGCAATGCAGGATACTGGTGGACAGTGTGGTTGAGCAATGCAAGGATGCTGGTGGACAGTGTGGTTAGCAATCAGGATCTGGGACAGTGTGGTTAGCAATGCAGGATACTGGACCAATTTATGGTGTTTCTCAATACGTAATGTGTACAATTCATGTGACCTAACCAAACTGGTTGACAGTGTGTTTCACAATGATATACATCATGTGTGTGAAACCCAAACTGTTAGTGGTGTTTTAAGCTAATGCAGATACTGTGGACATGTAGTTAGCAATGCAGAAACTGGTGGACTGTGGTGTTATGAATGCACGACTGGTGACAAGGTGTGTTAGTAGCCCATGCAGAATCCTGTGACATGTTGTTAATAGCAGGATAAGGTGGACAGGTGTTAGCAATGCAGATACTGGTGTGACATGTGTTAGCAAACAGGATACTGGTGACAGTGTGTTGCAATGCAGGATACGGTGGACAAGTGTTTAGCTGCTATCAATGGTGTTACAGCAGAAAGCTGGTGACAGTGGTGTAGCAATGCAGGATACAGGTGGACATGTTTGTTAGCAATGCAGATGCTGTTGATGACAGTGTTAGTTAGCAATGCAGGATGACTAGGTTGGACAGTTTGTTAGCATGCAGGATAGCTGTGGACATGTGTTACATGCAAGAGCTGTGGAATAGGTGAGTAGCATGCAGGAATGGTGACATGTTTAGCCCCAATACACAGGTGACTGTGGATGGACTGGTGGACTGTGTTAGCAATGCAGGATGACCGTGGACAGTGTGTGTTACAATGCAGATAGCTGGTGACAGTGTGGTTAGCAATGCAGGATACCTGGTGGACAGTGTTGTTAGCAATGCAGGATACTGGTGGACAGTGTGGTTAGCAATGCAGATACTGGTGACAGTGTGGTTAGCAATGCAAGATGCTGTGGACATTGTTGTTAGCAATGCAGATGACTGAGTTGGACATCATTCTGTGACTGTAGCAATGCAGGATCTGTGGACAATGTTGTTAGCAATCAGATCTGTGGACAGTGTTGTTAGCAATGCAGGAATACAGGTGGACAGTGTGTTTAGCAATGCAGGATACTGTGACAGTGTGTTAGCAATGCAGGATACTGGTGGACAGTGTTGTTAGCAATGCAGGATACTGGTGGACAGTGTTGGTTAGCAATGCAGGATACTGGTGGACAGTGTGGTTAGCAATGCAGGATACTGGTGGACAGTGTGGTTAGCAATGCAGGATACTGGTGGACAGTGTGTTAGCAATGCAGGATACTGGTGGACAGTGTGTTAGCAATGCAAGATGCTGGTGGACAGTGTTGTTAGCAATGCAGGATACTGGTGGACAGTGTTGTTAGCAATGCAAGATCTGGTGGACAGTGTTGTTAGCAATGCAGATACTGGTGGACATGTTGTTAGCAATGCAGGATACTGGTGGACAGTGTTGTTAGCAATGCAGGATACTGGTGGACAGTGTTGTTAGCAATGCAGGATACTGGTGGACAGTGTTGTTAGCAATGCAGGATACTGGTGGACAATGTTGTTAGCAATGCAGGATACTGGTGGACATGTTGTTAGCAATGCAGGATACTGGTGGACAATGTTGTTAGCAATGCAGGATGCTGGTGGACATGTTGGTTAGCAATGCAGGATACTGGTGGACATGTGGTTAGCAATGCAGATGCTGGTGGACAGTGTTGTTAGCAATGCAGGATACTGGTGGACAGTGTGTTAGCAATGCAGATCTGGTGGACAGTGTGTTAGCAATGCAGGATACTGTGATTGGAATCATGTCATGTTTAGCAATGCAAGACTATGGCATGTGTTCAAGAGATCTAGTGACATGTTGTTAGCAATGCAGGATAACTGGTGGACAAGTTGTTAGCAATGCAGATGCTGGTGACAATGTTGTTAGCAATGCAGGATCTGGTGGACAGTGTTGTTAGCAATGCAAGATACTAGGTGGACAGTGTGTTAGCAATGCAGATACTGGTGGACATGTTGTTAGCAATGCAGGATACTACGTTGTGATGAAGTGGATAGTGTTAGCAATGCAGGATACTGGTGGACAATGTGGTTAGCAATGCAAGATGCTGGTGGACAGTGTTGTTAGCAATGCAGATACTGGTGGACAGTGTTGTTAGCAATGCAGTCTGTGGACAGTGTGTTAGCAATGCAGATACTGTGGTGGACAGTGTTGTTAGCAATGCAGATCTGGTGGACAGTGTTGTTAGCAATGCAGATACTGGTGGACAATGTGTGTTAGCAATGCAGATGCTGGTGGACATGTTGTTGCAATGCAAGAGCGTGGACAGTGTTGTTAGCAATGCAGGATACTGGTGGACAATGTTGTTAGCAATGCAGATGCTGGTGGACAGTGTTGTTAGCAATGCAGGATACTGGTGGACAATGTTGTTAGCAATGCAAGATGCTGTGGACATGTGTTAGCAATGCAGATCTGGTGGACATGTTGTTAGCAATGCAGGATACTGGCAGTGTTGTTAGCAATGCAGGATGCTGGTGGACAGTGTTGTTAGCAATGCAGATGCTGGTGGACAGTGTGTTAGCAATGCAGATGGTGACATGTGGTTAGCAATGCAAGATGCTGGTGGACAGTGTTGTTAGCAATGCAAGATGCTGGTGGACAGTGTGTAGCATGCAGATCTGGTGGACAGTGTGTTAGCAATGCAAGATGCTGGTGGACAGTGGTTTTTAGCAATGCAGATCTGGTGGACAGTGTTGTTAGCAATGCAGGATGCTGGTGGACAGTGTTGTTAGCAATGCAGGATACTGGTGGACATGTTGTTAGCAATGCAAGATGCTGGTGGACAGTGTTGTTAGCAATGCAAGATGCTGTGGACAGTGTTGTTAGCAATGCAGGATACTGGTGGACAGTGTTGTTAGCAATGCAGATGCTGGTGGACAGTGTTGTTAGCAATGCAGGATGCTGGTGGACAGTGTTGTTAGCAATGCAGGATACTGGTGGACAGTGTTGTTAGCAATGCAAGATGCTGGTGGACAGTGTTGTTAGCAATGCAAGATGCTGGTGGACAGTGTTGTTAGCAATGCAGGATGCTGGTGGACAGTGTTGTTAGCAATGCAGGATCTGGTGGACAGTGTTGTTAGCAATGCAGATGCTGGTGGACAGTGTTGTTAGCAATGCAGGATGCTGGTGGACAGTGTTGTTAGCAATGCAGGATGCTGGTGGACAGTGTGGTTAGCAATGCAGGATGCTGGTGGACAGTGTGTTAGCAATGCAGGATACTGGTGGACAGTGTTGTTAGCAATGCAGATGCTGGTGGACAGTGTTGTTAGCAATGCAAGATGCTGGTGGACAGTGTTGTTAGCAATGCAGATACTGGTGGACAGTGTTGTTAGCAATGCAAGATGCTGGTGGACAGTGTGGTTAGCAATGCAAGATGCTGGTGGACAGTGTTGTTAGCAATGCAGAACTGGTGGACAGTGTTGTTAGCAATGCAGGATCTGGGACAGTGTTGTTAGCATGCAAGATGCTGTGACAGTGTTTTAGCAATGCAAGATGCTGGTGGACATGTGGTTAGCAATGCAGGATCTGGTGGACAGTGTGTTAGCAATGCAGATCTGGTGGACAGTGTTGTTAGCAATGCAGATGCTGGTGGACAGTGTGTTAGCAATGCAGGATGTGGTGACAGTGTGTTAGCAATGCAGGATGCTGGTGGACAGTGTTGTTAGCAATGCAAGATGCTGGTGGACAGTGTTGTTAGCAATGCAAGATGCTGGTGGACAGTGTTGTTAGCAATGCAGATACTGGTGGACAGTGTGGTTAGCAATGCAAGATCTGGTGGACAGTGTTGTTAGCAATGCAGGATGCTGGTGGACAGTGTGGTTAGCAATGCAAGATGCTGGTGGACAGTGTTGTTAGCAATGCAAGATGCTGGTGGACAGTGTTGTTAGCAATGCAGGATACTGGTGGACAATTTTGGGTTAGCAATGCAGGATACTGGTGGACAGTGTTGTTAGCAATGCAAGATGCTGGTGGACAGTGTTGTTAGCAATGCAAGATGCTGGTGGACATGTTGTTAGCAATGCAGGATACTGGTGGACAGTGTTGTTAGCAATGCAAGATGCTGGTGGACAGTGTTGTTAGCAATGCAAGATGCTGGTGGACAGTGTTGTTAGCAATGCAGGATACTGGTGGACAATGTTGTTAGCAATGCAAGATGCTGGTGGACAGTGTTGTTAGCAATGCAAGATGCTGGTGGACAGTGTTGTGTAGCAATGCAGGATGCTGGTGGACAGTGTTGTTAGCAATGCAGGATCTGGTGGACAGTGTTGTTAGCAATGCAGGATGCTGGTGGACAGTGTTGTTAGCAATGCAAGATGCTGGTGGACAGTGTTGTTAGCAATGCAAGATGCTGGTGGACAGTGTTGTTAGCAATGCAAGATGCTGGTGGACAGTGTTGTTAGCAATGCAGGATACTGGTGGACAGTGTTGTTAGCAATGCAGGATATTGGTTGACAGGGTGTGGAAGTCAAAGGGTGTTATCCAGTCTGCTGGTCTTTAACTCGATGGCGACACTCCACAGCTATAGCTGCATACTACAATAAGGGAGATTATACTGACAGTAGAGTTTAACCATTTTCCTGAATAGATTTCTTTCCCTTTGACCGTAGGAGACTGTTGGAACTCTATTTTTGGCTTGTTTTGTGGTACCCGAAACAAAGGAATTTTGAAGAGTCAAAAGACTCTACGCCTGTATTAATCATTTTTGGGACAAAATATTCATAAAAGCAGAACTCATAGTGGCTTCCAGTGAAGGATGTACATCCTGTGACATGTTCAGTGCAGTTTTGTGACATGGATATTTAATGGATTACAAACAGCAGTTTGATAAGTCATGTTTGTGTACATCCGGAACTTTTCTTCTTTTGCTATTTGCATGCCTTTTTCAAGGTAAACCAGAAAAAAGTGAAAGCATGCATAAAGAAGCGGTCTGCACAGTTACAAAGTAGACATAATGACCTTTTAAAACATTTATTACAGAATAGGTTTATTGTCATTGGATATTCTCTATAATTTTTTTAAAGTACCAAAAACTGTGCGTCTTGAGAGTTTCAGCAGCCATTTTAGGGTCGTCTCCAAAGAGTTAAAACTGTAAAAATAATAATCTGTAACCATCGACACATCTGTGACTGTTATGACAGGAGGGGTGTTGTCCAGCCTGATGGGGGAGGCAGTGACGCAGATCTTGTTGACAAACCCGGAGTTGGTGACGCGACATGCCACGCTCATCAAGCGTCATGTCGCCAGCCTTGACCTCCCGGTTCTCCTACACCTGGCCTCCATTCTTGACCCTTCCCAGGGGACTGTGCGAAACTTGCTGCGACGTCATGCCTCCTCTCTTCACAGGTAACAGTCTTCTTTTCCTCCTAGTCCTTTGAAGAGCTGGTCAGATTGTCTTTACAGTGCACCACAGGACAGAACTTGAAGAGAGCTAGATATATGTCAGCTGTATTCTGTTGATGCTATCATTCTTCTTTTCTTTCTTCTTCTTCCTTCTTCTTCTTCTTCTTCTTTCTTCTTCTTCTTCTTCTTCTTCTTCTTCTTCTCTTCTTCTTCTTCTTCTTCTTCTCTTCTTCTTCTTCTTCTTCTTCTTCTTCTTCTTCTTCTTCTCTTCTTCTTCTTCTTCTTCTTCTTCTTCTTCTTCTTCTTCTTCTTCTTCTTCTTCTTCTTCTCTTCTTCTTCTTCTTCTCTTCTTCTGCTTCTTCTTCTTCTCTTCTTCTTCTTCTGCTTCTTCTTCTTCGTCTTCTTCTTCTTCTTCTTCTTCTGCTTTTTTTCTTCTTCTTCTTCTTCTTCTTCTTCTGCTTCTCTTTCGTCTTCTTCTTTTCTTCTTCTTCTGCTTCTTCTTCTTCGTCTTCTTCTTCTTCTTCTTCGTCTTCTTCTTCTTCTTCTTCTGCTTCTTCTTCTTCGTCTTCTTCTTCTTCTTCTTCTGCTTCTTCTTCTTCTTCTTCTTCTTCTTCTTCGTCTTCTTCTTCCTTGTTGTTCTTCTTCTTTATCTTCCTCTTCTTTTTCCTTCTTCTTCTTTGTCTTCTTCGTCTTCTTCTTCTTCTTTTTCTTCTTCTTCTTCTTCTTCTTCTTCTTCTTCTTCTACTTCTTTTTCTTCTTCTTCTTTTTCTTCTTCTTCTTCTTCTTTCTTCTTCGTCTTTTTCTTTCTTCTTCTTCATCTCCTCCTCCTGCTATTCCTTCTCCCTTAACACGAAGAATCATTGGGACACCACATTAAAGAACTGTTCTCCAGATTCCTCCAGCTCTGTTAGTTGTGTGCCAAAGCCAGGGTCTCAGAACTGGTTTCTATGAGCATTTCACAGTGCTGTCTGTCCATCATTTATCCTGTCGTACTGTCTGTCCATCATTTATCCTGTCGTACTGTCTGTCCATCATTTATCCTGTCGTA
>JAPXFY010000018.1:2312535-2315035 GCA_030674185.1 Monoplex corrugatus
ATCAAAAGTCTTATCTTGATTAGTAGGACTTCTTTTCTCCATAGTTTTACTCATTTTTTGTTTCTACCTTTACTTTGTAGTAAAAGTAATCATTCCCCCCCCCCCTCCCCATTTTCCTCGTACACAGAAAACCAAATATACGTGATTTTCAAACAAATCACCGTTAATTGAAAATAAGGGATTAGCCGACTATGAAAATCAATTTTTTACAGTGGAATTGTAGATCTATTTCCACCAATTCAGCATACCTGGAACATTTCCTTGCCTCAAATCAGTGTGAAGTCTTGATTCTGCAGTCGCTTAATGTTATACCAACCAAACTTCCCAATTTCCAAAATTACTATTATCCACCAGTGTATGCCTATGGGAATCCCGGGAAGAAAGTAGCCACTGCGATATACATACTTAAAGAGTTACAATATCACATATTTACTTCCCCAGTTTTAACGTCAACTGAAGACTTACACGCTTGTGCCGCTACAGTACAATTCAGTAATTCTTTTATCCTGAACGTTTTGTCAGTCTACCTGCCAACAGGTCCAAATGACCACAACACAGAATGGCTGCGCACGATTCCGGATCTGCTGCACGGTAAATGGCTAATAGGTGGAGACTTTAATTCCCACTCCCCGTTTTGGGAAAAAGATTGCTGTACTGTGACAAGCAATCGTTTAGTAGAAAATATAGTTGACAGTTCGCTTTACCTTTTGAATGATGGGAGTGTCACTAGAATTCCTGATATTTCCAAACATCGGGCAACAGCCATCGATCTGTCTTTAATCTCACCAGAATTAGTACCCTGCTGTACCTGGGACACTCACAGAGATACTTTAGGAAGTGATCACTTACCTATCCTCATAACACTAACTAACGAAAACATCAGGATGAAAGACAGCATTCCTGATATTATACCAAAATATAATTATACACGCGCTGATTGGTCCTTGTTTCAGACTGTTCTTTCTAATCGAGATTTCACACATTATGACAGTGAAAATGTAGACGTTATGTTTTCTAAATTCCAGGAGTCAGTTCTAGCTGCTGCAGACCTTTCCATCCCGAAACTCAAAACTTTTAAGTCTAATAACCGTTTGGGTAATGTTTGGTGGACGGAGGTATGTGAGCAAGCAGTTCAGTATAAAAAAGAGAAATACAAAATCTACATCAAAAGCAGGAAACCTGAAGATCATATGGAAATGGAAAAAGCTAACACCCAGTGTAATAAAATCATCGCTGAAGCAAAGAAAAATTACTGGGCATCATACTGCACAAAAGAAATTTCAGATTTCAAGGATTTCCATAAAGTATGGACAAAAATGAATCAAATGAAAAATGGAGCCAACTTACCTAGGTGTCCAATAATGATTGATACAAGTCACAAATTTCTTTCCGACATGGACAAAGCTGAAACTTTTGTGGAACTTTTTGCCCAAAATAGTAAAGTAGATGGTTTGACTCCTACCTGCAAACACTACAGGGAAATGGCAGCTAACAACCCTATCTACACTGATCCAATACCTCAAAATGATCTCTGGTTTAATTCTCCAATCACCTTAGAAGAGTTAAAAAACACTATCTTGTCTCTGCGCAACAAAAGGAGTTCGGTAGGTGTTGATGCAGTTTCAACTGAAATGATTAAACATCTTCCAGAAAACTATATTATTTTTTTACACAAAATTTTTCAGAAATGCTGGGCTGGTGGAACTATACCACAATTATGGCAAACGTCTGTTGTTATACCAGTATTAAAAGCAGGAAAGCCTAAAAACAATAAAAACAGTTACAGACCTATTGCTTTAACGTCCCATACGAGCAAACTATTGGAAAAATTGGTATTAACCAGACTTGTACATTACTGTGATAAAAATAACGTTATTCCAGTAAATCAGGCTGGTTTTAGAAAAGGGAGATCTACAGTTGAGCACCTGGTTAAACTTACCACTCACATCAAGAAAGAGTTTGCCCGCAGAAAAAGTCTTTTAGCTACATTTTTTGATGTGAAAAAAGCTTACGATCAAGTTTGGCATACGCGTTTATTGTACAAGCTGAAATCTATTGGTTTATCTGGCAATATGTATGATTACATTAAGTCTTTTTTAGCCAATAGAACTATTCAGGCAAGAGTGGGAACTAGTTATTCTACTTCACGACATCTTGATATGGGAATTCCACAAGGTTCAGTGATAGCACCGCTTTTATTTAATATCCTTATACAGGATCTTCCTAAAGCACTCTCAAATCGTGTTGTTTTGGCACAGTATGCTGATGATATATGTATTTGGATGAATATTACTTTAAAAAAGACAACTCCACAGAGAGCACAGAATTACATTAGGAAATTGTATCAATCTGATCTTGATAATCTTGGAAACTATATGTTAGAAAATGGTCTGTCGTTGTCAGCGGAAAAAACTAACATGATGCTATTTAATTCTGGTGGTACTTTAAGTAACTTGCCTACTTTCAGATTGCTTGGTGAAGTGTTACATTACAAACAGGT
>JAPXFY010000018.1:2327535-2330035 GCA_030674185.1 Monoplex corrugatus
TTACTGTTTGATAGGTCCACTGGCCTGTTGCTGCCAATCTCAATGTTTCCATCATTCTGGTGGTGTCAGTTTACTGTTTGATAGGTCCACTGGCCTGTTGCTGCCAATCTCAATGTTTCCATCATTCTTGTGATGTCAGTTTACTGTTTATAGGTCCATTGGCTTGTTGGCTGCCAATCTCTAATGTTTCCATCATTCTGGTGGTGTCAGTTTACTGTTTCATAGGTCCATTGGCTTGTTGCTGCCAATCTCAATGTTTCCATCATTCTGGTGGTGTCAGTTTACTGTTTCATAGGTCCACTGGCTTGTTGGCTGCCAATCTCAATGTTTCCATCATTCTGGTGGTGTCAGTTTACTGTTTCATAGGTCCATTGGCTTGTTGGCTGCCAATCTCAATGTTTCCATCATTCTGGTGGTGTCAGTTTACTGTTTGATAGGTCCATTGGCTTGTTGGCTGCCAATCTCAATGTTTCCATCATTCTGGTGGTGTCAGTTTACTGTTTCATAGGTCCACTGGCTTGTTGCTGCCAATCTCAATGTTTCCATCATTCTGGTGGTGTCAGTTTACTGTTTAATAGGTCCATTGGCTTGTTGCTGCCAATCTCAATGTTTCCATCATTCTGGTGGTGTCAGTTTACTGTTTGATAGGTCCATTGGCTTGTTGGCTGCCAATCTCAATGTTTCCATCATTCTTGTGATGTCAGTTTACTGTTTGATAGGTCCACTGGCCTGTTGGCTGCCAATCTCAATGTTTCCATCATTCTGGTGGTGCCAATTTACTGTTTGATAGATCACATCACCTCCTCCTTCATTTCAAGACCTTGCCAGCACATAGGGTTTTGCACTGGCTCAGGAAGTTTGTCCGATCATCACTGGCAGCTTTGGATAGAGCACCTATGGAGTTGTCCGAGCGTGGTGAATCCATCTTGAACAAACTGCAGACTTCAAGCAAAGAAACAAATTTACAAAACTTAGGGTAAGTAGTATAGCAACAGAACTTCCCTGAGATTGATGTCTCACCGAGTTATTCCCCCTGTGGGGATGCCGGTTGCTCTTCCAGTATAAACAGTATCCCCACCTTCTGGAAATTCTGTGCTAGACATTTCCTCTTTTCTGTCACTCTCTTTGTTTCTGCCATGTTCCTTTGCTTTCTGTCATTTCTTCCTATTATTTTCTGTCTTGCTGGTCCATTTTCCCTGTGTGAAGTCTTGCATGATTTCTCTTAGGATTGATAACTGGGTACATGTCTTAAGTGCATTTTTGGCTTTAAGGGAATGTGATGCACTGAATCAGTTTTAGGTAATTCAGGCCCTTTTTTTTTTTTTTTTTTTAGATGCATACATGTTTTTGTGTCCCTAATTATGTGAACATTTGTTTTCAGATGTGTTTAAAAAAAAGAACCCTCCTCAGTGATAAATTAGATGGAGTGGTCAACGCCAGGGACAGATCCTTAGATTATGTGTGCAAATGTATTGATATGTGTACTTAATTGTCTTTTATCCTTAGATTATGTGTGGAAATGTATTGATATGTCTACTTAATTGTCTTTTATCCTTAGATTATGTTTGCAAATGTATTGATATGTCTACTTAATTGTCTTTTATCCTTAGATTATGTGTGCAAATGTATTGATATGTCTACTTAATTGTCTTTTATCCTTAGATTATGTGTGCAAATGTATTGATATGTGCACTTGATTTTCTTTTCCAAGTGTCTTTTTTTCTCCAGTGAAGTATTGTGTGGTTTTTTTAGATGGTTATTGATCAGATATGGCACAGCACAGTCAGCTGGGCTTTAACCCGTTCAGTACCACTGACTGAATATTGGGTCAGAAGAAACGTGTGCCTTCAGTACCACTGACCGAATATTGGGTCGGAAGAAACGTGTGCCTTCAGTACCACCGACCGAATATTGGGTCGGAAGAAACGTGTGCCTTCAGTACCACCGACTGAATATTGGGTCAGAAGAAACGTATGCCTTCAGTGCCACCGACCGAATATTGGGTCGGAAGAAACGTATGCCTTCAGTGCCACCGTCAGTGTCGTCAATTTTTCCTATTTTTAGACAGAAAATCCCAACGCTTTCAGTGACGTATGAGATATCAACAGAAACTTCAGTATTCCCTCTACATATAGATGCTAATTATGTATGTGTGACATTTTACGGTCTTTTCTGCCCGTGCGGTCAAAAATGTGACCCCCTACAGCTGATTACTATTCAGCGAGTGTAAACAATGGCGGACGGACTCACTTCGACACCGAGCGTCGTTCGGACCGGAAAAACAACTTCTGCAGCAAGAGAACTTGCAGAAATCATTACTTGTGGAGCTGATTCTGATTTGCAGTCTGTCGATAAGAGTGAAAATGACGGTAATTTAGCGCATGTAGGTGATATTTCGGTGTTGATGTCCGAAGTCGGACTTGACCCAGATACGAGTTGAAGTGGACATTACTAGCACTGGCGATCATAAAAACGAAAGTACTGCTGCTCCTGGTGTGTT
>JAPXFY010000018.1:2335035-2337535 GCA_030674185.1 Monoplex corrugatus
ACATGGACAAAGCAGAAACCTTTGTGGACTTATTTGCTAAAAACAGTAAAGTTGAAGGTTTATCTCCAGACTGCAAACATCACAGAGAAATAGAAGATAACAACTCAATCTACACTGATCCAATACCTCAGAATGATCTCTGGTTTAATTCTCCAATCACCTTAGAAGAGCTACAAAACACAATACTGTTTCTACACAACAAAACGAGTTCGGTAGGTGTTGATGCAGTTTCGACTGAAATGATTAAACATCTCCCTGAAAACTATCTTATTTTCCTACACAAAATTTTGCAGAAATGCTGGGTTAGCGGAACTGTACCACAAATCTGGCAAAAGTCTATAGTTATACCGATATTAAAAGCAGGAAAATCGAAAACTGATAAAAACAGTTACAGACCCATTGCTTTGACGTCCCACACGAGCAAACTAATGGAAAGATTGATCTTAAACAGACTTTTACACTACTGTGATAAAAATAACGTTATTCCGGTAAACCAGGCGGGTTTTAGAAAAGGGAGATCCGCAGTTGAACACCTGGTTAAACTTACGACTCAGATCAAACAACAGTTTGCCCGCAGAAAAAGTGTTTTAGCTACTTTCTTTGATGTAAAAAAAGCTTACGATCAAGTTTGGCATAAACGTTTATTGTTCAAGCTAAAATCTGTTGGTTTATCTGGCAATATGTACAATTACATTAAATCTTTTTTAGCTAATAGAACAATACAGGCAAGAGTGGGAGCTAGTTATTCTACTTCACGGCGCCTCGACATGGGGATTCCACAAGGTTCAGTGATAGCACCTATTTTATTTAATATCCTTATACAGGATCTTCCTAAAGCTCTTTCAAATCGTGTTGTTTTAGTACAGTACGCTGATGATATATGCACTTGGATGAATATCACTTTAAAAAAGACAACTCCACAGAGAACACGGAATTACATCAGGAAATTGTATCAAATTGATCTTGATAACCTTGGAAACTATATGTTAGAAAATGGTCTGTCGTTGTCGGCAGAAAAAACTAACATGATGCTGTTTGATCCTGGTGGTAACTCAAATAACTTGCCTACTTTCAAATTGCTTGGTGAAGTGTTAAATTACAAACAGGTCGTAAAATTTCTGGGAGTTTACATCACTTCGAAATTAAGCTGGAATGTTCATTTTGATTATATTTTAACAAAAGCACGAAAAACCTTAAATTTTCTAAAGATAATAAGCAAATTACCCTGGGGAATGGATACAAATATACTGATTCATCTGTCAACAGCGCTGGTCAGGTCTAAATTATCCTACGCGCAAGAAGTTTTTTTCAATGCACCTAAATATTTACTAAAAAAGATTCAGAACTTGGACTGCAAAAGTCTTAAAATTGCACTAGGTGTACCAACTCATGCTTCTACTCTGGAAACGTACAAAGTTGCTGGATTTCTACCTCTAAACAACCATCGTGAGCTAGCTACAGCAAAGTTTGCAATTAGAACTACTTCACAAGCGAATAATTTTGTGAGCAAAGAAATTAAAATCAGGTCTGATATTGACTTTCCAAAACGAGCAAAAAACATTTCATCACAAATTACAACCGCAACTTACATATCTGACCTGATCAAACAATCCAGCATAACTATGGATGAAATAGCCGAAAAACCAACGTTAACGCCTATCCCTACATGGGAAATGCTAAAGGCCACGTTTGATCTCGATTATGCAGACGTTAAAAAAGATGATAATGTCAACATTACGCTATCCACAGCTTGTGAACACATCGATGAAAAGTACCGTACCCACCTCCACATTTTTACTGATGGGTCAGTCTTAGCAAATCAGAGCGCTGGAGCAGCGTTTTATGTTCCAAAATTTAACATTAAAAAGTCTTTTTTCATTGGGACAAATGTATCTATATATACAGCAGAATTGGTCGCTGTTGTTCAAGCGTTGCATTATTTAATAAGCCTTCGGCCTGTGCCTTTCAAAGTAGTTCTGTTTGTTGATTCAAAATCTGTATTATATGCCTTACAGTCTTTTGATACAGACACAAGACCTGATTTAATAATTGAGGCAAATCATCTAATACACTGTTTAAAGATAAATGGCTCGGAAATCAGTTTATGCTGGGTGCCTTCTCACGTTGGTCTTCACGGCAACAACATAGTTGACAGAACAGCTAAATCCGGTGCACTCCGTTTTGAAAATTCCATAGAATTACATGTTAACACCTCGGTAAAAGAAGCTTACAACTCGCTAGAATTAGCATCATGGATTCGATTTCATGAACATTTAAATGAAAAATTTGTGTCTCAAAAAAGAATCAAACTTTCAGTTCAAAATATCTGTAAAAAAATGCAGTATTCTTCGATATATCATTTGAGATTAATTGTTACCACATATTTTCGTATTCAACTGAACGCTTTGAAAACAAAATATTGTAACGTTTTATGTATTTGCGGCGAACAATTCACATTGTATCACTGTTTGTTTTACTGCAGAAAGCTTCGTTATTTTTT
>JAPXFY010000018.1:2340035-2347535 GCA_030674185.1 Monoplex corrugatus
CATGGCGTTGGCGATCATGGCCCTCCATACAAATCTATCCCTTGTTGCTGCAGGTACATCTCCCGCCCTGTCTGTCTTCATCCACTCAGCAAGTCCGTCCAGTATTTTCTCTCCCTGGGTCTACCTGGTGTTCTTGAAGTATTGAACCTATGCAATCAGAGCAGTCAGATTGTAAGGTGGGAGGACTGCCTGTATGTTACCAGGCCTAAAAAAATAATACAATAATAATTACAATATTTATATAGCGCAAAATCTTGATAAAATCAAATCTAAGCGCTGAAGCAGACACACACGCAAGCACGCATGCACCCACGCACGCACACACACGCACGCACACACACACACGCATGGCTATAAATGGGGAGAAAGAATAAAAGCAATAAAAGCAAGAATAAAACCAATGGAAAATTATAGAGAGCATAGCATATACAATTATATATTATAACCATGTGATTCCCTCCGAGCGGAGACAGGCTGCAGAGGGGGGTTAGGATTTTATGCGGAGGAGAAAAGGTGAGTTTTGAGAGCGGACTTGAAGGAGACAAAAGTAGGTTGCTGACGGACTGAGAGAGGAAGTTTGTTCCAGGAGAGTGGACCAGAAACAGAGAAGGCTCGTGGACCATAGGTATTGAGCTTAGTGCGTGGAAAGCGAAAAGTCAGAGGATCGGAGGCAGAGCGGAGGGTACGTGAGGGAAGATAGATCTCAAGTAGGCTTGACAGGTAATCGGGGGCTGCGTTATTGAGGCTTTTGTAGCACATGGTGTCTAGTTTGTACTGTATGCGCTTTGATACAGGGAGCCAGTGAAGTTGTGCCAGGAGAGGAGATATGACACACCAAAAATAAAATGACTGAATACAGATTGGAACACCAACTCTCCCATCCCTTCCCCCCCCCCCATCTAACTTTTCCTCTGTGTGGTGGTGGTCATTGGTTTAATGTCTGTTCACTTCAGTGATTTCAGACAAATAAACAAAAAAATAGTAAATAAATAAATAAAACAATAATAATGCTATTAACAATGATAATAATGATAAACAAATATAGAAGTAAATAAACAATTGAATAAATGAAAAAAATAAGTACGTAAAAAAAGCGATGTGGGGAAGGGGAACAGAAACAGGAAGGGCAAATGCAGATGTTTATGTGTAGTTAGTCACGGTTAAAAAAAAAAAAAAAAAATTTAAGTTCAAATTCATATTACTTATATAGCCCACTTGAGCATCAAAAACATATTTGGGCTACAACCATGTGAAAAACAAGTAAGAAGCAAGGACAAGGCAAATGTCGGAGGGAAGCATAAACATAACAAATGAAGTAGCATACTACAACAAATATTACAACAAACTAGCTAACTGTAACCATGAACAGGAAGATGAATGAATTACAAATATTGAACTATTGGACTTTTTGACAGGCTAACAAAAAATTCATATGTTATAATGATGATTCAAATATGTCGGAAATTGTGTGAGTAGAAAGTACCGGAATGTATCGCTATATGCTAATGCAAGAAAGTAAATGACTGGTCGTTATTTTCTGTCCACAAAGACAGGCAATATTTCTGTTGTACTTTGTTTTGAATGCATCGAGTTTCCACCTGTACATAAGGGACTGCATAGATTTGTTTATAGTAAACTGTTTACTTATTTTGCTGATTATAAAATTCACGCTATTAGTATTGTACTTTTTCTGACTATCTTGAAACAGTTTCCAAACATAGGCGTCCACTTTTTCCTCTGTATATTGTGACCAGGATGTGGAGCTGGGGGTGGGGGGTACACGGACAGCTGGGTCACGGTGACCCAGAGGACCAGCTCTTACCCAAGTGTATTCAGCATCTGACTGGTCGGAACGTGGTCAGGGCGGCCGCCGGGTACTGCCACAGTCTGGCCCTCAGCGAGCTGGTGAGTTAACCTTTAGACTCCCTCACCCTGCAGAAAGCAGGATAGGGTGAGGGGGTGCAAGGGTTAAGGTTCTGTTGTGCTATCATGATTGTACTGTACAAATGTGAACCAGAAGAACAAGAAAACCAATATAAGCGCGTATCCAATGAGACAAAACAAAACAAGCGCAAATTTTCGGCCAACTAGCCTTTGTCAAGCACGAACGCACGGTCACAAACAGATCACAGACACCAAACAATGGATAATAAAAACGGGACTAAAAACTTCCCTGCCGCCTCGTCCAGTGGGTAAGAAATGGAATCATAGTTGGCCGAAAATTTGCGCTTGTTTTGTTTTGTCTCGTTGGATACGCGCTTATATTGGTTTTCTTGTTCTTCTGGTTCATGTTTGCTTGGGTGCGGGCAGTCACACTTGTTTTGGATCTTGTAATGTATAAAGTTGGTAGGCAGGGTGAGAAGGTGAAAAGGCTAATTCTTTGGTTTGCTGTCATGGCTGACACTGCAGGACGGTGGTAGATAGGGTGAGGGAGTTAAAGGACATGATTACACATGGAAGGTGGTAGACAGGGTGAGGGAGTTAAAGGACATGATTACACATGGAAGGTGGTAGATAGGGTGAGGGAGTTAAAGGGAATGATTACACATGGAAGATGGTAGATAGGGTGAGGGAGTTAAAGGGTATGATTACACATGGAAGATGGTAGACAGGGTGAGGGAGTTAAAGGGTATTACACATGGAAGATGGTAGATAGGGTGAGGGATGTTAAAGGGTATTACACATGGAAGTGGTAGACAGGGTGAGGGAGTTAAAGGGTATGATTACACATGGAAGATGGTAGATAGGGTGAGGGAGTTAAAGGGTATGATTACACATGGAAGATGGTAGACAGGGTGAGGGAGTTAAAGGTGTATTACACATGGAAGATGGTAGACAGGGTGAGGGAGTTAAAGGGTATTACACATGGAAGGTGGTAGATAGGGTGAGGGAGTTAAAGGGTATTACACATGGAAGGTGGTAGACAGGGTGAGGGAGTTAAAGGGTATGATTACACATGGAAGTGGTAGACAGGGTGAGGAGTTAAAGGACATGATTACACATGGAAGATGGTAGACAGGGTGAGGGAGTTAAAGGGTATTACACATGGAAGATGGTAGACAGGGTGAGGGAGTTAAAGGGTATTACACATGGAAGATGGTAGACAGGGTGAGGGATTAAAGGGTATTACACATGGAAGTGGTAGACAGGGTGAGGGAGTTAAAGGGTATGATACACATGGAAGATGGTAGATAGGGTGAGGGAGTTAAAGGTATGATTACACATGGAAGTGGTAGATAGGGTGAGGGAGTTAAAGGATGATTACACATGGAAGATGGTAGATAGGGTGAGGGAGTTAAGGGTATGATACACATGGAAGGTGGTAGATAGGGGAGGGAGTTAAAGGGTATGATTACACATGGAAGGTGGTAGACAGGGTGAGGGAGTTAAAGGGTATGATTACACATGGAAGGTGGTAGAAGGGTGAGGGAGTTAAAGGGTATTACACATGGAAGGTGGTAGACAGGGTGAGGGAGTTAAAGGGTATTACACATGGAAGGTGGTAGATAGGGTGGGGAGTTAAAGGGTATGTACACATGGAAGATGGTAGACAGGGTGAGGGAGTTAAAGGGTATTACACATGGAAGATGGTAGACAGGGTGAGGGAGTTAAAGGGTATTACACATGGAAGATGGTAGAAGGGTGAGGGAGTTAAAGGGTATTACACATGGAAGATGGTAGACAGGGTGAGGGAGTTAAAGGGTATTTACACATGGAAGATGGTAGACAGGGTGAGGGAGTTAAAGGGTATTACACATGGAAGATAGGTAGACAGGGTGAGGGAGTTAAAGGGTAATTACACATGGAAGATGGTAGACAGGGTGAGGGAGTTAAAGGGTATGATTACACATGGAAGATGGTAGATAGGGTGAGGGATTAAAGGATGATTACACATGGAAGATGGTAGATAGGGTGATGGAGTTAAAGGGTATTACACATGGAAGGTGGTAGACAGGGTGAGGGAGTTAAAGGGTATTACACATGGAAGGTGGTAGATAGGGTGAGGAGTTAAAGGGTATTACACATGGAAGGTGGTAGACAGGGTGAGGGAGTTAAAGGGTATGATTACACATGGAAGGTGGTAGATAGGGTGAGGGAGTTAAAGGGTATGATTACACATGGAAGATGGTAGACAGGGTGAGGGAGTTAAAGGTATTACACATGGAAGGTGGTAGACAGGGTGAGGGAGTTAAAGGGTATTACACATGGAAGGTGGTAGATAGGGTGAGGGAGTTAAAGGGTATTACACATGGAAGATGGTAGATAGGGTGAGGGAGTTAAAGGGTATGATTACACATGGAAGGTGGTAGATAGGGTGAGGGAGTTAAAGGGTATGATTACACATGGAAGAGTGGTAGATAGGGTGAGGGAGTTAAAGGGTATGATTACACATGGAAGGTGGTAGATAGGGTGAGGGAGTTAAAGGGTATGATTACACATGGAAGGTGGTAGACAGGGTGAGGGAGTTAAAGGTTGAGTATATTACACATGGAAGGTGGTAGATAGGGTGAGGGAGTTAAAGGGTATATTACACATGGAAGATGGTAGATAGGGTGAGGGAGTTAAAGGGTATGATTACACATGGAAGGTGGTAGATAGGGTGAGGGAGTTAAAGGGTATTACACATGGAAGATGGTAGATAGGGTGAGGGAGTTAAAGGGTTGATTACACATGGAAGATGGTAGACAGGGTGAGGGAGTTAAAGGGTTATTACACATGGAAGTGGTAGACAGGGTGAGGGAGTTAAAGGGTATGATTACACATGGAAGTGGTAGATAGGGTGAGGGAGTTAAAGGGTTATTACACATGGAAGATGGTAGATAGGGTGAGGGAGTTAAAGGGTAGTTACACATGGAAGGTGGTAGATAGGGTGAGGGAGTTAAAGGGTATTACACATGGAAGGTGGTAGACAGGGTGAGGGAGTTAAAGGGTATTACACATGGAAGTGGTAGAAGGGTGAGGGAGTTAAAGGGTATTACACATGGAAGATGGTAGATAGGGTGAGGGAGTTAAAGGGTTATTACACATGGAAGGGATGGTAGATAGGGTGAGGGAGTTAAAGGGTAGTTACACATGGAAGATGGTAGACAGGGTGAGGGAGTTAAAGGGTATGATTACACATGGAAGGTGGTAGATAGGGTGAGGGAGTTAAAGGGTATGATTACACAATGGAAGGTGGTAGATCAGGGTGAGGGGGGTTAAAGGGATGATTACACATGGAAGTGGTAGACTAGGGTGAGGGAGTTAAAGGGTATGATTACACATGGAAGGTGGTAGATAGGGTGAGGAGTTAAAGGGTATTACACATGGAAGATGGTAGACAGGGTGAGGGAGTTAAAGGGTATTTACACATGGAAGATGGTAGAAGGGTGAGGGAGTTAAAGGGTATATACACATGGAAGGTGGTAGATAGGGTGAGGGAGTTAAAGGGTATTACACATGGAAGGTGGTAGACAGGGTGAGGGAGTTAAAGGGTATGATTCACATGGAGGTGGTAGATAGGGTGAGGGAGTTAAAGGGTATATTACACATGGAAGTGGTAGATAGGTGTGAGGGAGTTAAAGGATGATTACACATGGAAGATGGTAGAAGGGTGAGGGAGTTAAAGGAGTATTACACATGGAAGGTGGTAGATAGGGTGAGGGAGTTAAAGGGTATTACACATGGAAGATGGTAGATAGGGTGAGGGAGTTAAAGGGTATTACACTGGAAGTGGTAGATAGGTAGGAGTTAAAGGGTATGATTACACATGGAAGGTGGTAGATGGGTGAGTGGGGAGTGGAGGGGTAGATTAAAGGGTATGATACACATGGAAGGTGGTAGAAGGGTGAGGGAGTTAAAGGGTATGATTACACATGGAAGTGGTAGATAGGGTGAGGGAGTTAAAGGGTATGATTACACATGGAAGGTGGTAGATAGGGTGAGGGAGTTAAAGGGTATTACACATGGAAGGTGGTAGACAGGGTGAGGAGTTAAAGGACATGATTACACATGGAAGGTGGTAATAGATAGGGTGAGGGAGTTAAAGGGTATTACACATGGAAGGTGGTAGACAGTGGTGAGGGAGTTAAAGGGTATGATTACACATGGAAGGTGGTAGACAGGGTGAGGGAGTTAAAGGATTTACACATGGAGTGGTAGACAGGGTGAGGAGTTTAAAGGGTATATACACATGGAAGTGGTAGACAGGGTGAGGGAGTTAAAGGGTTGATTACACATGGAAGTGGTAGACAGGGTGAGGGAGTTAAAGGGTATTACACATGGAAGTGGTAGATAGGGTGAGGGAGTTAAAGGGTATTTACACATGGAAGGTGGTAGACAGGGTGAGGGAGTTAAAGGGTATGATTACACATGGAAGTGGTAGACAGGGTGAGGGAGTTAAAGGGTATATTACACATGGAAGGTGGTAGACAGGGTGAGGGAGTTAAAGGATGATTACACATGGAAGGTGGTAGACAGGGTGAGGGAGTTAAAGGGTATATTACACATGGAAGGTGGTAGACAGGGTGAGGGAGTTAAAGGTATGATTACACATGGAAGGTGGTAGATAGGGTGAGGGAGTTAAAGGGTATGATTACACATGGAAGGTGGTAGAAGGGTGAGGGAGTTAAAGGTATGATTACACATGGAAGGTGGTAGATAGGGTGAGGGAGTTAAAGGGTATGATTACACATGGAAGTGGTAGATAGGGTGAGGGAGTTAAAGGGTATTTACACATGGAAGATGGTAGACAGGGTGAGGGAGTTAAAGGTATGATTACACATGGAAGTGGTAGATAGGGTGAGGGAGTTAAAGGGTATTACACATGGAAGTGGTAGACAGGGTGAGGGAGTTAAAGGGTATGATTACACATGGAAGGTGGTAGACAGGGTGAGGGAGTTAAAGGGTATTACACATGGAAGTGGTAGAAGGGTGAGGGAGTTAAAGGGTATGATTACACATGGAAGGTGGTAGAAGGGTGAGGGAGTTAAAGGGTATGATTACACATGGAAGATGGTAGATAGGGTGAGGGAGTTAAAGGGTATGATTACACATGGAAGATGGTAGATAGGGTGAGGGAGTTAAAGGGTATTACACATGGAAGTAGATGGTAGATAGGGTATGGAGTTAAAGGGTATGTAATTTACACATGGAAGGTGGTAGACAGGGTGAGGGAGTTAAAGGGTATGATTACACATGGAAGATGGTAGATAGGGTGAGGGAGTTAAAGGGTATATACACATGGAAGATGGTAGATAGGGTGAGGGAGTTAAAGGGTATTACACATGGAAGGTGGTAGATAGGGTGAGGGAGTTAAAGGGTGATTACACATGGAAGGTGGTAGACAGGGTGAGGGAGTTAAAGGGTATTACACATGGAAGGTGGTAGACAGGGTGAGGGAGTTAAAGGGTATGATTACACATGGAAGGTGGTAGACAGGGTGAGGGAGTTAAAGGGTTATTACACATGGAAGATGGTAGATAGGGTGAGGGAGTTAAAGGGTATTACACATGGAAGGTG
>JAPXFY010000018.1:2352535-2362535 GCA_030674185.1 Monoplex corrugatus
TTCTCTCTCTCATCCCCTTTGTTTCTGCCTCTCTCCCTCTCTCTCTGTCTCTCTGTCTCCCTCTCTCTGTCTCTCTCCCTCATTCTCTCTGTCTCCCTCTCTCTGTCTCTCTCTCTCCCTCTCTCTCTCATCCCCTCTCTTTCTCTCACACTCTGTCTGTCTGTCTGTCTGTCTGTCTCTTTCTGTCTCTCTTTCTCTCTGTCTCTGTCTGTCTGTCTGTCTGTCGGTCTGTCTGTCTCTGTCTGTCTCTCTCTCTCTCTCTGTCTCTGTCTGTCTGTTTGTTACAGACATGTAGAAACCATATTTTCCCAGCTCTTTATGGGCGGATCTTTACCAAATTTTGGTCAAAGCTGTGGCCAAAGTCTGGATTTTCCAGAATGATTTTTGTCTGAAAGGAAAGATGGTTACAATGGTTTGACTGACTTCTTTTACCTGATATTTACATTCACCAGGTAAGCTGTGGCAGCCTGCACACCTGCATGCTGACGGTGGACGGGGAGGTGTACGTGTGGGGCAGGAACCTGGAGGGTCAGCTGGGTACTGGCAACAGACAGGATGAGGTTTGTGTTCATGTGTTTGCCAGTGTGGTCATGTATTTGTCAGTGTGTTCATGTGTTTGTCAGTGTGTTCATGTGTTTGTCAGTGTGTTCATGTGTTTGTCAGGTGTGTTTGTCAGTGTGTTCATGTGTTTGTCAGTGTGTTTGTCAGTATGTTCATGTGTTTGTCAGTGTGTTCTTGTATTTTGTCAGTGTTTTTGTCAGTGTGTTCATGTTTTTCAGTGTGTTCATGTGTTTGTCAGTGTGTTCATGTGTTTGTCAGTGTGTTCATGTGTTAGTGTTTTTGTCAGTGTGTTCATGTGTTTGTCAGTGTGTCCCATGTGTTTGTCAGTGTGTTCATGTGTTTGTCAGTGTGTTTGTCAGTGTTTTTGTCAGTGCGTTCATATGTTTGTCAGTGTGTCCCATGTGTTTGTCAGTGTGTTCATGTGTTTGTCAGTGTGTTTGTCAGTGTGTCCATGTGTTTTCAGTGTTTTTGTCAGTGCGTTCATGTTTGTCAATGGGTTGTTTTTTTTCAGTGTGTCCATGTGTTTGTCAGTGTTTGTGTTCGTGTTGCTTTACAGTTTGTTCTTAAGTTTGTCAGTGTGTTCATGCATTCGTCATTGCTGTTGTTGTCTTCTCAGTGGGAGAGTAGAGTGTGTGACCCAGTGGATACAACACCTGCAGTGTTGATCAGAAAATTTTAGCAACACTCTCTACGATGCATTTGTAAAGTGGATGAGACTCGACTGTATGGTCCCAGTCTTTCTAATAATAATTATAATTATAATAATAATAATTACAATATTTATATAGCGCAAAATCTTGATTAAATCAAATCTAAGCGCTGAAACAGACAGACACACACACACGCACGCACGCATACACACGCACGCACGCACACACACGCACCCACGCACACACACACACACACACACACACACACACAGACACACACACACACACGCACACGGCTATAAATGGGGAGAAAGAATAAAAGCAATGGAAAATTATAGAGAGCATATTATATACAATTATATATTGCAATGTGATTCCCCTCCGAGTGGAGACAGGCTGCAGAGGGGATTGAGTGAGGTCAGGATTTTATGCAGAGGAGAAAAGGTGAGTTTTGAGAGCGGACTTGAAGGAGACAAAAGTAGGTTGCTGACGGACTGAGAGAGGAAGTTTGTTCCAGGAGAGCGGACCAGAAACAGAGAAGGCTCGTGGACCATAGGTATTGAGCTTAGTGCGTGGAAAGCGAAAAGTCAGAGGATCGGAGGCAGAGCGGAGGGTACGTGAGGGAAGATAGATCTCAAGTAGGCTTGACAGGTAATCGGGGGCTGCGTTATTGAGGCTTTTGTAGCACATGGTGTCTAGTTTATACTGTATGCGCTTTGATACAGGGAGCCAGTGAAGTTGTGCCAGGAGAGGAGATATGTGGTCAGCTTTTTTCTTTTTGAGTACAAGGCGTACAGTCTATAGCACAACTCAACTCTGGGACCAAGCTTAATTCGTTGTTCACCTCCAAGGTATAAAATATCATTGTGTATATTCTGTACGCTGTATGGAGTTCTTATGTCAACAATATCTTTTCATTCGTGTATAATTTGTTATCATGTTTTGTCACCACATTGTAAGTTTGATGTCTGTTTGTTGTGGAACAAAAAATGAACAAAAATAAGTTTAAAAATCCAAAACAAGTGTGACTGCCCGCATTCAAGCAAACAAGAACCAGAAAAAACACGAAAGAAGAATCAGAACGCGTATTTAATACAAGACAAGACAGGTGCAAATTTTCGGCCAACTGGCCTTTGTCAAGCGTAAGATTACAAACAAACACCAGATACAAAAATTAGGAGAAAAAGACAACTTCCCTGCTGCTTGGTCCGGTGTGAGAAAAGGAATAAGTTTATTAAAAAATGTTTGTTGTTCTGTTTTGGGTTTGGCAATAAAGTGTTGTGTTGTCGTTATATTATGAAAATTTTGTTGTTCTGTTTTGGGTTTGGCAATAAAGTGTTGTGTGTGTCGTTATATTCTGAAAATTTTGTTGTTCTGTTTTGGGTTTGGCAGTAAAGTGTTGTGTGTCGTTATATTATGAAAATCATGTTTGTGGTGGGTGGTGTGTATCTCAGCGAGTTCCTAAGATGCTGACACGCATCAATGACCAGCACGTCATCCACCTGTGTACTGGGGGAGAGTTCACTGTGGCTCTTGACGCTGACTTCTCCATCTGGGTGTGGGGCAAGAACGATTGTGGACAGGTGTGTATGCTCGTCGTCAGGTATGTTTACCTGTGATCAGGTGTGTTCAGGTGTGTTTGTAGATATATTTAATAATAATAATAATATACAATATTTTATATAGCGCAAAATCTTGATAAAATCAAATCTAAGCGCTAAAACAGACACACACGCACGCACGCACACACGCACGCACGCACGCATCGCAGACACACGACACACACACACACACACACACACACACACGCACACGACACCAAAGGAAAAACACAAGCAGGAAACACTAAGAGCTATAATACAATATATATACAACAGTGTGAAATGTATAGAAGTTGTTTGTAAATGTTTATGGAGTGTTATAAATGTGTATTGAATTGTTTAAATGTGTTTGAAGTTGTTTGTACATGCGTTTGAAGTTGTTTGTAAATGTCTTTGGAATTGTTTATAAATGTGTTTGAAGTTGTTTGTAAATGTGTTTGAAGTTGTTTGTAAATGTCTTTGGAGTTGTTTATAAATGTGTTTGAAGTTGTTTGTAAATGTGTTTGAAGTTGTTTGTAAATGTTTTGAAGTTGTTTGTAAATGTCTTTGGAGTTGTTTATAAATGTGTTTGAAGTTGTTTGTAAATGTGTTTGAAGTTGTTTGTAAATGTGTTTGAAGTTGTTTGTAAATGTCTTGAGTTGTTTATAATGTTTGAAGTTGTTTGTAAATGTGTTTGAAGTTGTTTGTAAATGTGTTTGAAGTTGTTTGTAAATGTGTTTGGAGTTGTTTGTAAATGTGTTTGAAGTTGTTTGTAAATGTGTTTAGAGTTGTTTATAAATGTGTTTGAAGTTGTTTGTACATGCGTTTGAAGTTGTTTGTAAATGTGTTTGAAATTGTAAATGTGCTTGAAGTTGTTTGTAAATGTGTTTGAATTTGTTTGTAAATGTGTTTGAAATTGTTTGAAGTAGTTTATATAAAACTGTATTTGTGCAGTTTGAAAGATTTGAAAGATTACTTTATGTATACGCAATTGTGATGAATTCTATTTTGTTTTTCAGCAAACTAAATTTTCTTTCATCTGGAAATTTGTTTGAATTCCAAAGAAATTTCATGTAGGTAAAATTTATGTTTAATTGGTGTAATGTACTTTCTTGTTTTGTCCGGAAAAAGCTGTCTTTAATAAACGAAATATGATAAGGTTTTTTTTTGCAAATCTGCAAGATGGTTAAGGGAACTGCCTTCACAACGTTGGCCCTGAGAGAATCTGAGGGCTGTATCACCTGTCTTTAATAAACAGAATTTGAAAGATTTATTTGAAATTGACAAGATTGTTTAAGGAACTGTCTTCATAATGCTGGCCCTGAGAGAAATTGAGGACTGTCTCACCTGTCTGTCCTATGATCTTAAAGTTATGGGACAACTCTAATCTTTTACTTAGGGCAAGGATTAGCAAAGTCAGGTCCTTCTTTTCAACATTTTGTTTTTATTTGTTTGTTGTTTTTTTGTTTTTGTTTTTGTTTTTTTGCTGCCCAATTTTCTGCGTCACTTCTGTGTCACTATCACTACGCTGCTCATTATTCTCTTCAACACACGCCCAAACCCACTGACACTGGGTCACCATGACAGCAGGACATGAAGGGCCATAGAATCTGGGACAGTTCTTTCACAACACTGTGACAGTGACAGTGGGGATGATACTGATGATGTCTTCATCATCATCATCATCATCATCAGGTGCCTTGCTGCATGGCGTTGGTGATTATGGACTTCCATCTGTCTCTATCTCTTGTTGCTTCAAGCATATCTTCCACCCTTTTTGTCCCCAGCCACTCTGCAAGTCCGTCTAGGATCTTCTCCCTGGGTCTACCTGGTGCTCTCTTTCCCTCCATCTTTCCCGTTGTGACCAGGTACTCCAATTCTCCTTTCCTCATAGAATGACCTATAAATGTTGCCTGTCTTTTCCTATCTTCCTTATGATGATGTACTTGTGTCTGCCTCCATCAAGACTGTCTCGTTTGTTTTCTTTGCTGTCCATGGAACTCTCAACGTTCTTCTTAGAAACCACATCTCGGCTGCCTCAATCTTGTTCTGGCATTGCTTGTTGACTGTCCATGCCTCACATCCTACAACAGTATTGGTTCTATATAACATTCAAGAACTCTTTTCCTGATGTTAATTGATAGGCATTTATTGGTAAGAATGCTTTTCATCATCTTGAATGCTGTTTTGGCTTGGCCGATTCTGCCGGCTATTTCTGATGTGCATCTGCCGTCTGGTGAAATGATCGTTCCCAAGTATTTAAACTTATCAGCCTGTCTGATGATGTGTTGAGTTCTATTTTGGATTGACACTGTCTGACAGGGCTGTACTCGGTACATTGTTTCGTAATATGTATTCTGTCATCAACCAGGCACAAGAGATATACAACAACTGGAGGAAGCTGGTGGATAGGGTCAGGGGATGAAAGGGTTAAGTTTTTGTTTCGCTAGCATGGTGACCATGCAGGAGGCTGTCAGACAGAGTGTGAGAGTCAAAGGGTTAACACTTTGGCATCGTCAGCTGGCTATTTGACCTACTTCCCTGCAGACGTGCCAGCTGCCACTGACTACTTTCCTTGGAAACGTGCATTTTTAGGCCACTTTGAATTAATTTTCACAGGCGCCCCAAATGATTAACATCAACATGTAGGGTATGGTTAGAAAGGTAATTTAATCCTCTTTTAGGATATCTACAGTATAACGTTTGTTCAGACACGCTTTGAGGTTATTGTGCAATGAAATATCATGGTTGAGGAGCATTTCAGACAAGCATTTCATCCATTCAGCAGATGTAAACAAAACAGAAAAAAGAGACACCAATTCTCCATGACTTGTATCATCTGATCAGAAGCTCAGAAAAGTACACACACACACACACAAATTCCACAATCCTGAGTGAACAGCGACATCGTGCATTCGCAGGGCGCTCCATTTTGCCTTTGTTTCAGTGAAGCACGCGGTTCGGGTGACGTTGATCTCGCTTCTGAAAAATTCTTCAAATAGACTTTTTACTCTGGAAATCACTCTCACAGTATTTAGAAATGGTTACTTGATACTATAATAGAGGTTTTTCCCCTTAGACCGTAACTGGCTTCACGTAGGAATTTTCTAACGCAAGATGCTAGAATCCTAGCGTTACGTTGTTTGTGGCGAGCTTGCTGAACGCTATACCCCTAGCGTTCCGGCGCCTGCGGTTCTCTGCGAGAATGCTAGCGGGCTAGCGTTACAATGTGAAAAAGTTAATGTGCCTATTTCATGTTCTGTGATGTCACATGTAGGGGGGTTAGGTACCTAACAGGCCTACACACACATTTACCACAGATAGAAAACACACATTTACCAGGCAGATAGAAAACACATATTTACCACACAGATAGAAAACACATTTACCACACAGATAGAAAACACACATTTACCACACAGATAGAAAACACACATTTACCACACAGATAGAAAACACACATTTACCACAGATAGAAAACACACATTTACACACAGATAGAAAACACATTTACCACACAGATAGAAAACACACATTTACCACACAGATAGAAAAACACATTTACCACACAGATAGAAAACACACATTTACCAGACAGATAGAAAACACACATTTACCACAGATAAAAACATTTACACGATAGAAAAACACATTTACCACACAGATAGAAAACACACATTTACCACAGATAGAAAACACACATTTACCACACAGATAGAAAACACAATTTACCACACAGATAGAAAAACACATTTACCACAGATAGAAAACACACATTTACCACACAGATAGAAAACACACATTTACCACACAGATAGAAAACAACATTTACCACACAGATAGAAAACACACATTTACCACACAGATAGAAAACACACATTTACCACACAGATAGAAAACACAATTTACACACAGATAGAAAACACACATTACCACACAGATAGAAAACACACATTTACACACAGATAGAAAACACACATTTACCACACAGATAGAAAACACACATTTACCACACAGATAGAAACACACTATTACCACCAGATAGAAAACATACCACTATTTACCACACAGATAGAATTACACATGAACACACATTTACCACACAGATAGAAAACACACATTTACCACACAGATAGAAAAACACATTTACCACACAGATAGAAAACACACATTTACCACACAGATAGAAAACACACATTTACCACACAGAATAGAAAACACACATTTACCACACAATAGAAAAACACACATTTACCACACAGATAGAAAACACCAATTTACCACACAGATAGAAAACACACATTTACCACACAGATAGAAAACACACATTTACCACACAGATAGAAAACACACATTTACCACACAGATAGAAAACACAATTTACCACACAGATAGAAAATACACAAAACACATTTACCACACAGATAGAAAACACACATTTACCACACAGATAGAAAACACACATTTACCACACAGATAGAAAACACACATTTACCACACAGATAGAAAACACACATTTACCACACAGAAAAAAACATTACAACATTACCTACACAGATAGAAAACACACATTTACCACACAGATAGAAAACACACATTTACCACACAGATAGAAAACACACATTTACCACACAGATAGAAAAACACACATTTACCACACAGATAGAAAACACACATTTACCACACAGATAGAAAACACACATTTACCACACAGATAGAAAACACATTTACCACACAGATAGAAAACACACATTTACCACAGATAGAAAACACACATTTACACACAGATAGAAAACACACATTTACCACACAGATAGAAAACACACATTTACCACACAGATAGAAAACACACATTTACCACCAGATAGAAAACACACATTTACCACACAGATAGAAAACACACATTTACCACACAGATAGAAAAACACACATTTACCACACAGATAGAAAACACACATTTACCACAAGATAGAAAACACACATTTACCACACAGATAGAAAACACACATTTACCACACAGATAGAAAACACACATTTACCACACAGATAGAAAACACACATTTACCACACAGATAGAAAACACACATTTACCACACAGATAGAAAACACAATTTACCACACAGATAGAAAACACACATTTACCACACAGATAGAAAACACACATTTACCACACAGATAGAAAACACACATTTACCACACAGATAGAAAAACAAACATTTACACACAGATAGAAAACACAATTTACCACACAGATAGAAAACACACATTTACACACAGATAGAAAAACACACATTTACCAACAGATAGAAAACAACATTTACCACAGATAGAAAACACATATTTACCACACAGATAGAAAACACACATTTACCACAGATAGAAAACACACATTTACCCAGCAGATAGAAAACACACATTTACCACACAGATAGAAAACACACATTTACCACAGATAGAAAACACACATTTACCACACAGATAGAAAACACATATTTACCACACAGATAGAAAACACACATTTACCACACAGATAAGAAAACACACATTTACCACCAGATAGAAAACACACATTTACCAGCAGATAGAAAAACACACATTTACCACACAGATAGAAAACACACATTTACCCACAGATAGAAAACACACATTTACCACACAGATAGAAAACACACATTTACCACACAGATAGAAAACACAATTTACCACACAGATAGAAAACACACATTTACCACACAGATAGAAAACACACATTTACCACACAGATAGAAAACACAATTTCCCAGGCAGATAGAAAACACACATTTACCACACAGATAGAAAACACACATTTACCACACAGATAGAAAACACACATTACCACACAGATAGAAAACACAATTTACCACACAGATAGAAAACACATATTTCCCAGGCAGATAGAAAACACATATTACCACACAGATAGAAAACACACATTTACACACAGATAAAAAAACACACATTTACCACACAGATAGAAAACACACATTTACCACACAGATAGAAAACACACATTTACCACACAGATAGAAAACACACATTTACCACACAGATAGAAAAACCACATTTACCAGCAGATAGAAAAACACACATTTACCACACAGATGGGAAAAACACATATTTACCACACAGATAGAAAAACACATATTACCACACAGATAGAAAACACAATTTACCACACAGATAGAAAACACACATTTACCACAGATAGAAAACACACATTTACCAGCAGATAGAAAACACACATTTACCACAGATAGAAAAAACACACATTTACCACACAGATAGAAAACACACATTTACCACACAGATAGAAAACACACATTTACCACACAGATAGAAAACACACATTTACCACACAGATAGAAAAACACACATTTACCACCAGATAGAAACACACAATTTACCACACAGATAGAAAACAACATTTACCACACAGATAGAAAAACACATTTACCACAGATAGAAAACACACATTTACCACACAGATAGAAAACACACATTTACCACACAGATAGAAAACACACATTTACCACACAGATAGAAAACACAATTTACCACACAGATAGAAAACACACATTTACCACACGATAGAAAACACATCAATTAACCACAACACAGATAGAAAACACACATTTACCACACAGATAGAAAACACACATTTACCACACAGATAGAAAACACATTTTACCACACAGATAGAAAACACACATTTACCACACAGATAGAAAACACACATTTACCACACAGATAGAAAACACACATTTACCACACAGATAGAAAAACACAATTTACCACACAGATAGAAAACACACATTTACCACACAGATAGAAAACACACATTTACCACACAGATAGAAAACACACATTTACCACACAGATAGAAAACACACATTTACCACACAGATAGAAAACACACATTTACCACACAGATAGAAAACACACTATTTACCACACAGATAGAAAACACACATTTACCAGGCAGATAGAAAACACACATTTACCACACAGATAGAAAACACACATTTACCACACAGATAGAAAACACACATTTACCACAAGATAGAAAACACAATTTACCACACAGATAGAAAACACACATTTACCACACAGATAGAAGAAAACACAATTTACACACAGATAGAAAAACCACATTTACCAGCCAGATAGAAAACACACATTTACCACACA
>JAPXFY010000018.1:2372535-2377535 GCA_030674185.1 Monoplex corrugatus
AGCATTCCACTACGTTATTGTACATCAGCATCGTCAGTATGCGGCGTCTTCATCTTTATTTGCGTCGACATAACTGCATGCTGTGTGTTTTTATGTTTCCATATAGCACCCGACACTGACATGGCTTACAGGATCTGTGATGTGTATGTTTCCATAAAGCACCAGATACTGACATGACTTACAGGATATGTTTCCATAAAGCACCAGACACTGACATGGCTTACAGGCTCTGTGATGTGTATGTTTCCATAAAGCACCAGACACTGACATGACTTACAGGATCTGTGATGTGTATGTTTCCATATAGCACCAGACACTGACATGACTTACAGGATCTGTGATGTGTATGTTTCCATATAGCACCAGACACTGACATGACTTACAGGATCTGTGATGTGTATGTTTCCATATAGCACCAGACACTGACATGACTTACAGGATCTGTGATGTGTGTGTTTCCATACAGCACCCAACACTGACATGACTTATAGGCTCTGTGATGTGTGTGTTTCCATATAGCACCAGACACTGACATGACTTACAGGCTCTGTGATGTGTGTGTTTCCATATAGCACCAGACACTGACATGACTTACAGGATCTGTGATGTGTGTGTTTCCATATAGCACCAGACACTGACATGACTTACAGGATCTGTGATGTGTATGTTTCCATATAGCACCAGACACTGACATGACTTACAGGATCTGTGATGTGTGTGTTTCCATATAGCACCAGACACTGACATGACTTACAGGATCTGTGATGTGTATGTTTCCATATAGCACCAGACACTGACATGGCTTACAGGATCTGTGATGTGTGTGTTTCCATACAGCACCCAACACTGACATGGCTTACAGGATCTGTGATGTGTGTGTTTCCATACAGCACCCAACACTGACATGGCTTACAGGATCTGTGATGTGTGTGTTTCCATACAGCACCCAACACTGACATGACTTATAGGCTCTGTGATGTGTGTGTTTCCATATAGCACCAGACACTGACATGACTTACAGGCTCTGTGATGTGTGTGTTTCCATATAGCACCAGACACTGACATGACTTACAGGATCTGTGATGTGTGTGTTTCCATATAGCACCAGACACTGACATGACTTACAGGATCTGTGATGTGTATGTTTCCATATAGCACCAGACACTGACATGACTTACAGGATCTGTGATGTGTGTGTTTCCATATAGCACCAGACACTGACATGGCTTACAGGATCTGTGATGTGTGTGTTTCCATATAGCACCAGACACTGACATGACTTACAGGATCTGTGATGTGTGTGTTTCCATATAGCACCAGACACTGACATGACTTACAGGCTCTGTGATGTGTGTGTTTCCATATAGCACCAGACACTGACATGGCTTACAGGATCTGTGATGTGTATGTTTCCATATAGCACCAGACACTGACATGACTTACAGGATCTTTGATGTGTGTGTTTCCATATAGCACCAGACACTGACATGACTTACAGGATCTGTGATGTGTATGTTTCCATATAGCACCAGACACTGACATGACTTACAGGCTCTGTGATGTGTGTGTTTAATGTTGTGAATGTGTATACACAGGAAGGAGGGTTAGGCACTGGCAGGTCTGCACACATGTTGGTTGACCTGAGAGATGGGAAAACAATGTCCATCCTCTACCCACCAGACAAAGGAGTCTTGGACAGATTGAACCCAGGACTTTCTGATTGGAAGTCTGATGGTTTTTCTTTTGACCACCGCTCCCATGGCAACCTTTGACATGAAAGACGAGTAGGCGTCGTACTGGACAGGGACAAATCAAAAGCAGTCAGGGGATACTGGGCTGTGTCCGACAGAGTTTTGCTGGTCAAATTGGGAGGCAAACCATTTGATATCAACATCATTCAGGTGTATGCACCAACATCCGCAAGTACTCAGGAAGACATCGACAACTTCTACGAAATATTAGAGATGGCCAAGGCCCAATGTAAATCACAAGAAGTTACAGTCATAATGGGAGATTTTAATGCTAAAGTGGGACAGGATAGGGTGGAGGATATAGTTGGATCTTGTGGCCTTGGTACACAAAATGCAAAGGGAGGGAATCTTGTAGAATGGGCACAGATGAATGAGTTCATAGTAGGAAACACCTGGTTTGAGCAGCCTAATAGAAGAAAATGGACTTGGATGAGTCCAGGAGATAATATCAAAAATCAATTGACTTCATCCTGATTAATAAAAGATTTAGAAATTCTTTACTGTCAGCAAAAACACTACCAGGCGCAGACTGCAACAGTGACCACAATCCTGTGTGGAAAAGGAAACAGACCAAAAGCAACATCAAATTAAATCTTGGACTCTTAAAGACAGATGAAGTGATACGTCAAAAATGTAATGTACATGTTCAAAACAACTTCAGTGCTCTGGAAGACGTTGGTGACAGTGAGGAACAATGGACAAAGTTGAGAAATTCGATAAATGAAGCTTGTGAAGAAATCCCTGTAGTAGATAGAGAAGCAAAAAGAACTGGATGACAAAAGAAATTTTAGGCTTGATGGAGGAACGGAGGAAGGCAAAGAGAAATGAGGAGATATACAGGAAGATAAACAAAGAAATCAGGAATAGGTGCAATGAAGCTAAGGAAGCTTGGCTGAAAACAAAATGCAAAGAAATAGAAGACCGACACAAAACGGATCCTCAGGGTATATGCAGACGAATTGAAGAAATTGTCCACAGGAAAAATACATGCACATCAACTGGTTGCTTAAAATCGAAAGATGGTACGCTTCTCATGGAAAAAGACAAAATATTAGACTGATGAGGAGAGTACATTAAAGACATTTTTGAGGATGACAGAAACGTAGTACACATTATAAGAAAGAACTTTGAAGGACCACCCATAATGAAAGATGAAGTTAGAGCAGCATTGAAAAAGATGAAACCAGGAAAAGCCCCAGGACCAGACAACATTACTACAGAGATGATTGAAGCCCTGGAGGAATTCGGTATAGAAAAAATAACAGTCCTCCTAAATGAAATTTACGACACTGGAAAAGTCCCCAAAGATATGTCAAAATCAATTTTCATTGCACTTTCTAAGAAGACAGGGGCTATAGAATGTGAACTCTATCGCACAATCAGTTTGATGAGTCAGGTAACAAAAATCCTGTTAAGAATAATCATGATGAGGACAAGGAATAGAATCAAAAGAGAAATAGCAGATGAACAGTGTGGATTTGTGGAAGGGAAAGGAACTATTAATGCCATATACACCCTAAGAACTATCACAGAGAGGTCAATCAAGATGAATAAGGATTTATGTTTATGCTTTGTTGATTCTACCAAGGCTTTCGATCGGGTAAGACATGAAGAATTGATCAACCAACTAGAAAGACTCGATATTGATGGAAAAGATCTATGAATAATCAGAAATATGTATTGGGAACAAACAGCTGCAATTAATATAAAAAACGATATAAGCTCTTTCCAAAACATCAAAAGAGGAGTCAGACAGGGTTGTGTTTTGTCACCAGATCTGTTTTCACTTTACAGTGAAAACATCATGAGAAACCTAGAGGAAGACCCTGGATTAAAGGTTTGAGGAAAAATGATAAACAACATTCGATACGCAGATGACACCATGCTAATTGCAGAAAGTGAAAGGGACCTACAAAACCTTGTGAATATACTTGAAATAGAAAGCAAAGGTAAGGGGTTGGAACTAAACAGCAGGAAGACTGAAGTCATGGTGATCAGTAAAAAACATGAAATCCCCTCATGCAAAATAACAGCAAACGGCACAACCTTGAGACAGATTGATAAGTTTAAACACCTGGGAATGATCATTTATAATAATAATAATAATAATAATTACAATATTTATATAGCGCAAAATCTTGATAAAATCAAATCTAAGCGCTGAAAACACACACACCGCACGCACGCACACACACGCACGCACGCACGCACGCACGCACGCACACACACGCACGCACGCACGCACACACACACACACACCACACACACACACACACACACACACACACACACACACACACACACATACACACGGCTATAAATGGGGAGAAAGAATAAAAGCAATGGAAAATTGTAGAGAGCATATTATATACAATTATATATTCAATGTGATTCCCCTCCGAGTGGAGACAGGCTGCAGAAGGGATTGAGTGAGGTCAGGATTTTATGCAGAGGAGAAAAGGTGAGTTTTGAGAGCGGACTTGAAGGAGACAAAAGTAGGTTGCTGACGGACTGAGAGAGGAAGTTTGTTCCAGGAGAGCGGACCAAAAACAGAGAAGGCTCGTGAACCATAGGTATTGAGCTTAGTGCGTGGAAAGCGAAACGTCAGAGGATCGGAGGTAGAGCGGAGGGTACGTGAGGGAAGATAGATCTCAAGTAGGCTTGACAGGTAATCGGGGGCTGCGTTATTGAGGCTTTTGTAGCACATGGTGTCTAGTTTGTACTGTATGCGCTTTGATACAGGGAGCCAGTGAAGTTGTGCCAGGAGAGCAGATATGTGGTCAGCTTTTTTCTTTTTGAGTACAAGGCGTGCAGCATTGTTTTGAATGCGCTGTAGGATGTGAATGGTGGAGGCAGGAAGACCAGACAGGAGTGAATTGCAATAGTCAATGCGAGACATTATGAAGGAGAGAACGAGTTTTGCAGTTGTTTCCACAGAGAGATACTTCCTGATCAGGCTTATATGATGGAGTGATAGTAGCAAGATCTGGCAGTTTGAGAAACAAAGTTGTTCATGGAGAGGGTAGAGTCAATGCAGACACCAAGGTTTTTAGCTGAATCAGAAATTGGGACTGATGTGTTACATAATGGGAGAGAAAGAGGAGGCAGCTGAGAAAGTTTCTGACGGGTGCCAATGAGGATAGCTTCTGTCTTGTCATCATTTAGCTGAAGTTTGTTGTATGTCATCCAATTTTTGATGTCCGAGTAACACGCAGTGGTGCGAGTCAGGAGGCGCTGTATATTTCACCA
>JAPXFY010000018.1:2382535-2392535 GCA_030674185.1 Monoplex corrugatus
TGTGTGTGTGTTGGTGTGTTGTGTTGTGTTTATTGTGTTGTGTGTGGTGTGTGGTGTAGTTTTTGTGTTTTGTGTGGTTGTGTTGTGTGTGTGTGTGTGTGATAGTTGTGTTTTTGTTGTGTTGGTGTTGTGTTGTGGTGTGTGGTGTGTGTGATAGTTTGTGTTTATATGTGTTGTGTGTGTGTGTGTGTGTGTTGTGTGTGTGTTATTGTGTTTATATGTGTGTGTGTGTGTGTGTGTGTGTGTAGTTTTTGTGTTTATATGTGTTGTGTGTGTGGTGTGTGTGATAGGTTTTTGTGTTGTATGTGTGGTGTGTGTGTGTGTGTGATAGTTTTTGTGTTTATATGTGGTGTGTGTGTGTGTGTGATAGTTTTTGTTTTATATGTGTTGTGTGTGTGTGTGTGTGTGATAGTTTTTGTGTTTATATGTGTTGTGTGTGTGTGTGTGTGTGTGTAGTTGTGTTTTGTGGTGTGTGTGTGTGGTGTGTGTGTGTTGTTGTTTGTGTTATATGTGTTGTGTGTGTGTGTGTGTGTGATAGTTTTTGTGTTTATATGTGGTGTGTGTGTGTGTGTGTGATAGTTTTGTTGTTGTTGTGTTGTGTGTGTGGTGTGTTGGGTGTGTGTGTGGTGTGTGATAGTTTTTGTGTTTATATGTGTTGTGTGTGTGTGTGTGTGTGTGGTAGTTTTTGTGTTTATATGTGTGTTGTGTGTGTGTGTGTGTGTGTGTGTGTTGTTGTGTGTGTTGTGTGTTGTGTGTGTGTGTGTGTGTGTGTGTGATAGTTTTTGTGTTTATATGTGTTGTGTGTGTGTGTGTGTGTGTGATAGTTTTGTGTGTTATATGGTTGTGTGTGTGTGTGTGTGTGTGATAGTTTTTGTGTTTATATGTGTTTGTGTGTGTGTGTGTGTGTTGTGTGTAGTGTGTGTGTGTGTGTGTGTTGTGTGTGTGTGTGTGTGTGTGTGATAGTTTTTGTGTTTTATATGTGTGTGTGTGTGTGTGTGTGTGTGTGATGTTTGTTTTGTGTTTATATGTGTTGTGTGTGTGTGTGTGTGTGTGGTGTGTGATAGTTTTTGTGTTTATTGTGTGTGTGGTGTGTGTGTGATAGTTTTGTGTGTTTATTGGTTGTGTGTGTGTGTGTGTGTGTGTGTGTGTGTGTGTGTGTGTGTTTTTGTGTTTATATGTGTTGTGTGTGTGTGTGTGTGTGTTAGTTTTGTGTTTATATGTGTTGTGTGGTGTGTGTGTGTGTGTGTGATAGTTTTTGTGTTTATATGTGTTGTGTGTGTGTGTGTGTGTGTGTGTGTATAGTTTTGTGTTTATATGTGTTGTGGTGTGTGTGGTGTGTGTGTGTTGTGTGTGTGTGTGTGTGTGTGTGTGTGGTGTGTGTGTGTTGTGTGTGGTGTTTTTGTGTTTTATGTGTTGTGTGTGTGTGTGTGTGTGTGTGTGTGTGATAGTTTTGTGTGTTTATATGTGTTGTGTGTGTGTGTGGTGTGTGTGATAGTTTTGTGTGTTTATATGTGTTGGGGTGTTGTGTGTGTGTGTTGTTTTGTGTTTATATGTGTTGTGTGTGTGTGTGTGTGTGTGTGTGGTGTGTGATAGTTTTTGTGTTTATATGTGTGGTGTGTGTGTGGTGTTGTGTTTGTGTGTTTATGTGTTGTGTGTGTGTGTGTGTGTGTGTGTGTGTGTGTGTGTGTGTGTGATAGTTTTGTGTTTATATGTGTTGTGTGTGTGTGTGTGTGTGTGGTTGTGTTATAGTGGTGTGTTGTGTTGATAGTTGTGTTTGTGTGTGTGTGTGTGTGTGTGATAGTTTTTGTGTTTATATGTGTTGTGTGTGTGTGTGTGTGATAGTTGTTGTGTTTATATGTGTTGTGTGTTGTGTGTGTGTGTGATAGTTGTTGTGTTTATATGTGTTTGTGGTGTGTGTGTGTTAGTTTTTGTGTTTATATGTGGTGTGGTGTGTGTGTGTGATGATTTTTGTGTTTATATGTGTTGTGTGTGTGTGTGTGATAATTTTGTGTTTATATGTGTTTGTGTGTGTATGTGATAGTTTTTGTGTGTGTGATCATAAGCTGTCTGTGTGTTTGTGAAAGATGTGTATTGTTCTGTGTCATTTTATTCTTTGTGATGAGTGGTTCTTAATCTTATTGTCATTTTGTGCTTTGTGTTTTTTTCTCTTGTTTTTAAATATATTTTTGTGGAGTTGATTATAAAATCATTCTATTTGATATTATTATTACAGGTGGTTTTAATTCTCTTTCTTTGGTATTCGCTTATTTAGAATTGTTTAATGATAATTTTGCAGGGTATCAAAGTTTGTAAAGTCTTACGCAATAGATGCCAAAGGTTTTATGCATGTGTAAAGGTGATTTTGCAAGGTATCAAAGTTTGTAAAGTCTTATGTACCGAATGCCAAAGGTTTTGTGTAAAGGTGATTTTGCAAGGTATCAAAGTTTGTAAAGTCTTACGCAATAGACGCCAAAGGTTTTGTGTAAAGGTGATGTTACTGTGTACCAAAGTTTTGTAAAGTTTTTGCACCAAGATGTCAAAGATTGTGTTTATAACGAAATTGTAAAAGTGTGCCAAACTTTGTAAAGTTTCTTATGCAGTAGATGCCAAAGAGTCTGTTTAATGGTGATGTTACTATGTACCAAATTATGCACCAGGTGCCAAAGTGTTTTGTTATAAATGGTGGATGTTACTATGTACCAAATTATGCACCAGGTGCCAAAGGTTTTGTATAAAGGTGATGTTACTATGTACCAAATTATGCACCAGGTGCCAAAGATTTTGTTTGAAGGTGATGTTACTATGTACCAAATTATGCACCAGGGTGCCAAAGATTTTGTTTAAAGGTGATGTTACTATGTACCAAATTATGCACCAGTGCCAAAGATTTTGTTTGAAGGTGATGTTACTATGTACCAAATTATGCACCAGATGCCAAAGATTTTGTTTAAAGGTGATGTTTCAGTGTACCAAACCTTGTAGAGTTTTATGCAATAGATGCCAGAGCCCAGTGACGGAACACAGCGGGGAAAGCAAGTTCTACTGCCAGTATTTCACGTCCTCCTTCTGTCTGCGTGTGCTGAATGTGGTGCTGACTGACCCCTCATCCCCCACTGTCCGTCTTCTGTCCACCTGGTTACCTGACCACGCCCGCACACAGCCAGGTGGGTGTCTTCAGCCATTCCACAAGAGAAAATAACCTGTCATTCCCTCAGTGGTGTTGATAGAGATGCACACATACACATAACTCACCCTGTCACACACATTGCTCAGTGTTTTATAGATCCTTTAACAAACCCCATCTGGGGCACACATACACAGACTCAACTTATCGAACACAGATGTACACAAAAGCTTACCCTGCCACACACACACAACAACACACAACACACACACACACACACACACCACATACACACACACACACAACACAGCAACAACATCAACAAACACACCACACACACACCACACACACACACACACACTACACACACACAAGCACACGCTGTACACAGACATGCATACCAAAACACACACACACACACACACACACACACACACACACACACACACACACACACACACACACACAGCACAACCAGCTACACAACATAATAACGCACTACACAGCATGTACACAACATGCATACCAAAACACACACACACACACACACACACACACACACACCACACACCACCACGCATGTACACAAACACATACCAACACACACACACACACACACACAGCATTACACAACATGCATACCAAACACACACAACACACACACACACACACACACACCAACACATAACACCACACACACCATCACACACACCACATACACCACACACACACCACACACACACACACACACACACACACACACACACACACACACACACACCACACCACAACACACCAACAACACACACCACACACACACACACACACACACACACACACACACACACACACACACACACGCACACACATACTACACACATCACATACTATACCTCTAAATCACATAGACAACAACTTAAATCAACAACAACGAAAACATACATACACACGCAACACAGTCAACATACACAAAACACTACACACACACACAACACCACACACACACACACACACACACACACACACACACACACACACAACGCATTCACTCACACATAGAATCACACATACACACAACACACACACACACCACACACACACACACACACACACACACACACCACACCAAAACACAACCACACACACACACACACACAACACACACACACACACACACCAAAACATACACACACACACCACACACAACACCACACAACACAACACACACACACACATAACACACAACAACACACACACACCACACACACACACACACACACACACACACACACCAAACACATACACACCACAACACAACACAACACCAACACACCAAAACAACACACACACACACACACCAAAACACATACACACCACACACACCAACACACACACACAAACACAACAACACCACACACAACACACATACACAACACACACACAACACACAAAACACAACACACACAACACACACACACACACACACACACACACACACACAAACACAACACACACCACACACACACACACACAGACGCATTCACTCATACATGTAGATATGCACACATGTACACATACACACACCAAAACACACACACACACACACACACACAACACACACACACACACCAAACACATACACATACACACACACCAAAACACACACATACACACACACACCAAAAACACATACACATACACACAACACCAAACACATACACATACACAACCAACCAAACACACACACACACACACACAAACAATACACAACACACAACACACACCAAAACACACCCCACACACCACACAAACACAAACATACACACACACAAACTACATACACACACACCAAAACACATACACATACACACACCCAAAACACATACACAACCACACACCAAAACACATACACCACACACACCAAAACATACACACACACCACCAAAACACTACACACACACCAAAACACTACACACCAAAACACATACACACACACACACAACACACACATACACACACACCACACACAACACACAACACACACACACCAAACACATACACATCACACACCAACACATACACATACACACACACCAAAACACATACCAAACAACACATACCATCACACACCAAACACATCCAACACCACCAACACTACACAACACACACCAAAACACATACACACACCACAACACACACATACACACACACCAAACACATACACATACACACACCCAAAACACACTACACATACACCACCCAAAAACACACACACACACCAAAACACATACACATACACACACACCAAAACACATACACACACACCAAAACACTACCACACACACACCAAACACTACACATACACACACACCAAAACACATACACAACACACACACCAAACACATACACACACACCAAACAACATACACCATACACACACACAAACACACCACACACAACACACACACACACACACACAACACATACACACACACCAAAACACATACACACCACCAAACACACCAACACATACACACACACACAACACATACACATACACACACACCAAAACCTACACACACACCCAAAACACACACACACATCACACACACCACACAACACATACACACACACCAAAACACATACACACACACACACCAAACACATACACCCTACACACAAACACAAAACACATACACACACACCAAAACACATACACACACCAAAACACATACACACACACACACCAACAACACATACACACACACCAAAACACACACCATACACACACACCAAACACAAACATACACACACACCAACACCACACAACACCACACACACACCAAACACACAACACACCAAAACACAACACATACACACACACCAAACACACACATACACACACACCAAAACACAACACCACACACACCAAAAACCACACATACACACACACCACACCACAAACACACACACACACACACCAAAACACATACACAACACACACACACACAAAACACTACACTACACACACACCAAAACCACATACACATACACACACACCAAAACACACCACACACAAAACACACCACACACACACCACAACAAACACACTACCACACACCAAAACACATACACATACACACACACAAAACACATACACACACACCACAAAACACATACACATACACACACACCAAAACACATACACAACACACCACAAAACATACAAAAACCCAAACACACACACACACCACAAAACACATACACACACACACACAAAAACACATACACATACACACACACCAAAACACACACACATACACACACCCATGCATGTAGGCACACACGCATGTACACATACACACACACCAAAACACATACACACTCCTATGCCAGGGCAGCTGGGTGAATGTTCTACTCTTCATGATTTTCAACTGCTGTGAGATCATTTAGAAAGCATAGGCCAGAGGGCACATGGGTCCGACCTGTCTTTCCTTTCCTGCCTGAAGGACGAGACATTTTGTTTGATTTTTTGGTCAACCTGAGGAGATGGGTCAAGGCCTTCAACGGGAAACAAACATGGGAACCTTGAGTTCAGTTATTGGGGTGAGCATCCAAACCATCCTGCCACTCTTCTAGCTATATAGCTACATCCATTTCAGTTATTGGCGAGTGAGCATCCAAACCATCCTGCCACTCTTCTAGCTATATAGCTACATCCATTTCAGTTATTGGCGAGTGAGCATCCAAACCATCCTGCCACTCTTCTAGCTATATAGCTACATCCATTTCAGTTATTGGCGAGTGAGCATCCAAACCATCCTGCCACTCTTCTAGCTATATAGCTACATCCATTTCAGTTATTGGTAGGTGAGCATCCAAACCATCCTGCCACTCTTCTAGCTATATAGCTACATCCATTTCAGTTATTGGCAGGTGAGCATCCAAACCATCCTGCCACTCTTCTAGCTATATAGCTACATCCATTTCAGTTATTGGCGAGTGAGCATCCAAACCATCCTGCCACTCTTCTAGCTATATAGCTACATCCATTTCAGTTATTGGCGAGTGAGCATCCAAACCATCCTGCCACTCTTCTAGTATAGCTACATCCATTTCAGTTATTGGCAGGTGAGCATCAAACCATCCTGCTACTCTTCTAGCTATATAGCTAATCCAGTTCAGTTATGGCAGAGTGCGATCCAAACCAACCTGCCACTCTTCTAGCTATATAGCTACATTCCATTTCAGTTATTGGCAGGTGAGCATCCAAACCATCCTGCCACTCTTCTCACGGTATAGCTACATCCATTTCAGTTTCAGTTTCTTAAGACAACGTTTCCGCGCTTGAAACCAATTCCATATGCACTAATGTCCCAGGTTCCACGTGTATGGTGATCGTTGCACAAGCCTTAAACCTGCACATAAACCCATGAGCTGGCCAGGCCCTAAGGCCTGTGTTTTACCTAGTCTATATTCTATACTGGTATTTTATCAACCTACCACTGGAATAATCTTGGTTTCATGTAAGTGACGTGTGTTGGGGGCTCGTGTGGGATATATCCATATAGCTGCATAATTTGACATGGTTCTCCAGAACTGATAGACATGGGTTAATGATACCTGTAGTGTTCAGCTGTTGGTGTTTATAATTACTCCTCCGTCAGTGTGTACTGTCACTTTTAAGTATTGATTATAGGGCTTCATGTAAATATCCGTGGTGTGCATATGTCTGTGATCATAGGTATGTGTATGTAGTAGTCACAAACAGGTAAATTAAAGTAAGCCTTAGGATGGCTTTAGTGGCACGGCACACAAAATCGGAGATACTTTAGTTGGTTCTGCCCTGCCGGCTATCAACAGCATACATCTTTCCCCTTCCCTTCCACTCCCACACCCTTTTCACCCGTCCTGTTGCTTGAGCACAAAGACGCGCTACAGAGATAAGACTTTGGTCGACCCTGCCTGGCTGAAAATAGCACTCGCAGGCGATGCTGGCTCACAACTAAAAGGGTGTCAGAATGGCTGGGAAAATGCAGCCGTGGTGGGTCTATCCCGATGAAATGGAGATTTTAAACCAGTTCTCAACCCAGCAGTTGCGCTGAAGAAGTCGGCCGGATCGCCGATGAAAGCTACGCAGTGAGTAGCGTTTTTGTAACTGAGAGCCAGGTTCAACCAGGTAGCCATTATGAGATTTTAAACGATTTTTTGGTCTTTGGCCTTTTCATGATATGTGATGTAACATTCACAGGAAGTGGACTAAAAAAAAAAAAAAGGAGCATGAAAACATTTTAAACCTATTTGTGTGCAGGTGAGAGACAGGTGAGGGGAGGGGAGGGGAGGTCCCTGTCTCTGCAGTCCCACGCCCACCTCATCCCGTACCAGCGTGTGTGGCAGGACATTGTGCGCAGCGTGTCAAGGCCTCCCCCTCCACCACCGCCATCCCCCTCACCCGCAGCCAGCTGGACCACCTGCACGCCCAGGCCACAGGTGAGCTCATATACCTGATGAATTCAAGGTGAAGTTGTACCATTTTACCTGACGAGCTTCCCCTCGTGGGGATGCCGGGGGCTCTTTCAGCATAAACAGTATCCCCACCTTCTGGGAATTCTATGCTAGAAATGCCTCTTTTCTGTCACTCTCTTTGTTTCTGTTCTTCCTCCTTTGCTTTCTGTCATTTCTTCCTATCATTTTCTGCCTTGCTGGTCCGCTCACCTGTATGTGTTCAGTAAAGGCTTAGGTACTTTCTCTTAGGATTGATAATTGGGTACATGTGTTAAGTGCATTTTTGGCTCTAGGGATATGAGATATGCGCAAGCAATTTTGAGTAACTTAGGCCTTTGTTTATTTATGTTTTAGTTTTATTAGTTATGTTTTAATTTGTAATCAGGTATGTTTTTTTAATTCCCCCCATGTGCGATAAACTGGATGGAATGGTCAGCATCAGGGGCATGTCCTTAGATTGTGTGTGTGAATGCATTGATGTGTGTACTTACTTTTCTTTTCTTTTTTTTTTTTCTGTTGAAGTATTGTGTATATTTTGAACTGGTTATAGCCCTGATATGGCTCTACGCAGTCGGCTGGACTTTAAACAATAACAACAACAGCAACAACCTGATGAGCTAAAGGTACAAGTGTCCCATTTACCTGACGAGCTAAAGGTACAGGTGTCCTGTTGTCCATGACAAGGTTAACTCTTTGACTCTCACATCCTATCCACCAGCTGCAGAAACTTAACCCTTTGACTCCCCCACCCTATCCACCAGCTTCCTGCAGGAAGCTGGTGGATAGGTTGAGGGAGTCAAAGGGTGAAGTTTTGCTTTGCCAGCATTGTTGACAATGCAGGATGTTGGCGGACAGGGTGCAGGGGTCAAAGAGTTAAGATAGAGGCGTCCCATTTTACCCAATAAACTAAAGTGGAAATAACCATTTTATTAACAAGTAACGGTGTCCCGTTTTACCTGACAAGCTCAAGGTAAATGTGTCCCATTTTACCTGACAAGCTGATGGTCAGGGTGTCCCATTTTACCTGACAAGCTGATGGTCAGGGTGTCCCATTTTACCTGACAATGATGGTCAGGGTGTCCCATTTTACTGACAAGCTCAAGGTAAAGTTGTCCCATTTTACATGACAATGCAAGATAAAAATTATTATCATTATTGTTGTTGTTGTTGTTATTCTTTCTTCTTTTTTTCTTCTTCTTCTTCTTTCTTCTTCTCTTCTCATTGCCCATTTTACTTGACAATTCAAGGTAAAGAATTACTATTATTTCTGTTATTATTATTATTATTATCATTATTATTGTTGTTGTGTTATTGTTATTATTATCATTATTTAGTGTTATTTCCATTATTATTATTTTTATTATTATTATT
>JAPXFY010000018.1:2397535-2400035 GCA_030674185.1 Monoplex corrugatus
CAGCAACTGAAAAACACATGCAACAATGACTGAACACAACACAACTAAACACCGACAATACAAGACTGAGACACAAACACACAAGCTGGAGCAACACAGACACACAGCACATACACTGCGTGAACACAGACACAACACAAGACAACACACAACAACACACACACAAAAACACACATAAACAACTGAACACAACGACAGACACACATGCACAAACACAACAACACAACACAACAACACAAACAACAAATGAAGCAACACACAAGACAACAGTAGAAAACACAACAACAAAACACTGAAACACAACAGACAGACAAACTAAAACACACAGCACACACAACTAAGACACAACACACATGAAAACAAGTACAGACACAACAACAACACAACAACTCTGACGACAAACACAACACAGCACATACATGAACACACACACAAACACACAACAACACAACAACGACAGATACAACACAACATACAACACACACATGAAAACACAACAGACAACAATACATAGCACAACACACACAAAGTACAAACACATACACACACACACAACTACACAACACACAACACACATAACACAAAACACACACACAACACATGACTGACAAACACACATGACACAACATACGACAGACACACACATAAAAACACACAACATACACAACAAGATGCAAACACACACACACACACACACACACACAACACACACACACACAACACAGACGATCACACAACACAACACACACACACAAGACAGCAAACACAGCACAACACAACACAAAACACACACAGACCAACATCAAACAGACATGAGAAACACACACACACACACAACACAAACACAACATACAACACAGCAACAACACACACACACACACAACACACAACACAAGCAGAACACACAACAACACACAACAATACAGCACAACACAGCAGCACACACACACAGATGAACACACAGACACAGACAACAGACACAGAACTAAAAACACACAGCACACAACACACAAACATGACACATAAACACACAACAACAGTACAGAAACACAACAACAACAAGACAACACAACACAGCACAGACAACAGAACTGAACAACACACACACACAACGCAAAAACGACATGTGAGCAGATACACACATGACACAACTGATCTGACGACATACAAGACATGATCGAGACCATTGACCGACAGACGAATGGTTAAAAAATGACAAGACAACAGAGACGAAAAACACAGACAAGACAGAACAGCGGAACAACACAGACAAACGAACAGATGAGTACACAGACATGACAGACAGAGCAGGGAAACACGACAGACCAGCAGCAGCTGTAGATATACACACTGACGAGACAGCATACTGGAGACAACACAGTACACAGCAGACAGCAGAACATGATAACACACACAACAGAGACTGAGAAAACACAGACAGACAGACAGAGACTGAGAGAAAACACAGACAGACAGAGATCTGAGAGAAACCAGACAGACAGCAGAGACTGAGAGAAACACAGCAGACGACAGAGACTGGAAACACAGACAGACAGAGACTGGAGAAAACACAGACAAGACAGACAGAGACTGAGAAAACACAGACAAGACAGACAGAGACTGGAGAAACACAGACAAGACAGACAGAGACTGAGAGAAACGAAAAAAAACACAGACAAGACAGACTAGAGACTGAGAGAAACACAACAAGACAGACAGAGACTGAGAGAAACACAGACAAGACAGACAGAACTGAGAGAAACACAGACAAGCAGACAGAGACTGGAGAACACAGCAAGACAGACACAGACTGAGAGAAACACAGACAGACAGACAAGACTGAGAAACACAGACAGACAGACAGAGACTGGAGAAACACAGCAAACAGACACAGACGGAGAAACACAGACAAGACAGACAAGACTGAGAGAAACACAGACAGACAGACAGCAGACTGAAGAAACACGACAAGACAGACAGAGACTGGAGAACACCAGACAAGACAACAGAGACTGAGAAACACAGACAAGACAGACAAGACTGGAGAAACACAGACAAGACAACAGAGACTGAGAAAACACAGACAGACAGACAGACGGAGAAACACAGACAAGACAGACAGAGACTGGAGAAACACAGACAAGACAGACAGAGACTGGAGAACACAGACAAGACAGACACAGACTGAGAGAAACACAGACAGACAGACAGAGACTGAGAGAAACACAGACACAGACAGAGACTGGAGAAACACAGAAAAGACAACAGACTGAGAGAAACACAGACAAGACAGACAGAGACTGAAGAAACACAGACAGACAGACAGAGACTGAGAGAACACAGACAAGACAGACAGAGACTGGGAGAAACACAGACAAGACAGACTGAGAGAGAAAAACACAGACAGAAAACAGAGACTGGCAGAGAACACAGACAAGACAGACAGAGAGAGAGAAACACAGACAAGACAGACAGAGACTGAGAGAAAACAACAAGAAGA
>JAPXFY010000018.1:2405035-2430035 GCA_030674185.1 Monoplex corrugatus
AGACAGACAGGCAGGCAGGCAGGCAGTCAGGCAGGCAGAGAGACAGACAGACAGTCAGACAGGCAGAGAGATAGACAGACAGACAGGCAGGCAGGCAGGCATGCAGTCAGGCAGGCAGACAGACAGACAGACAGACAGACGGACGGACAGGGAGACAGACAGGCAGAGACACAGCTATGGTACAGTCTCAGCCTGGTGTTGGTGCTGCACAGACAGGGGGAGGGGGTGAGGGGGCAGAGAACTGTCCATGTTGTTCAGCATTCTGACAGTGTTTTATACCAACACTTTGACTCCTGCATCCTATCCACCAGCCTCCTGCATTGTCCACCTGCATTGTCCACCAGCCTCCTGCATTGTCCACCTGCATTGTCCACCAGCCTCCTGCATTGTCCACCTGCATTGTCCACCAGCCTCCTGCATTGTCCACCTGCATTGTCCACCAGCCTCCTGCATTGTCCACCTGCATTGTCCACCAGCCTCCTGCATTGTCCACCTGCATTGTCCACCAGCCTCCTGTATTGTTCACCAGCCTCCACCAGCCTCCTGTATTGTTCACCAGCCTCCTGTATTGTCCATCAGCCTCCTGTATTGTCCACCAGCCTCCACCAGCCTCCTGTATTGTCCATCAGCCTCTGTATTGTCCACCAGCCTCCACCAGCCTCCTGTATTGTCCACCAGCCTCTACCCAGCTCCTGTATTGTTCACCAGCCTCCTGATTGTCCACCAGCCTCCTGTATTGTCCACCAGCCTCCTGTATTGTCCACCAGCCTCCTGTATTGTCCACCAGCCTCCTGTTTCCACCAGCCTCCTGTATTGTCCACCAGCCTCTCACCAGCCTCTGTATTGTCCACCAGCCTCCTGTATTGTCCACCACCCTCCTGTATTGTCCACCAGCCTCCTGTATTGTTCCACCAGCCTCCTGTATTGTCCACCAGCCTCCTGTATTGTCACCAGCCTCCACCAGCCTCCTGTATTGTGTCCACCAGCCTCCTGTATTGTCACCAGCCTCCTGTATTGTCCACCAGCCTCCTGTATTGTCCCCAGCCTCCTGTATTGTCCACCAGCCTCCTGTATTGTCCACCAGCCTCCTGTATTGTCCACCAGCCTCCTGTATTGTTCCACCAGCCTCCTGTATTGTCCACCAGCCTCCTGTATTGTCCACCAGCCTCCTGTATTGTCCACCAGCCTCCTGTATTGTCCACCAGCCTCCTGTATTGTCCACCAGCCTCCTGTATTGTTCACCACTCACGCCTCCTGTATTGTTCACCCCACAGCCTCCTGTATTGTTCCCACCAGCCTCCTGTATTGTCCACACCTCAGCCTCCTGTATTGTCCACCAGCCTCCTGTATTGTCACACCTCCAGCCTCCTGTATTGTTCACACCCTCACCAGCTCCTGTATTGTCCACCAGCCTCCACCAAAGCCTCCTGTATTGTCACAGCCACGCCTCCTGTATTGTTCACACAGCCTCCTGTATTGTCCACAGCCTCCTGATTGTCCACCAGCCTCCTGTATTGTCCACCAGCCTCCTGTATTGTTCACCAGCCTCCACCAGCCTCCTGTATTGTTCACCAGCCCCACCAGCCTCTGTATTGTCCACCAGCCCCTGTATTGTCCACCAGCCTCCTGTATTGTTCACCAGCCTCCTGTATTGTCACCAGCCTCACACCTCTGTATTGTTCACCAGCCCCACATCCTTGTATTGTCCACCAGCCTCCTGTATTGTCCACCAGCCTCCTGTATTGTCACCAGCCTCCTGTATTGTTCACCAGCTCTAGTCACCAGCCTCCTGTATTGTTCACCAGCCTCCCACCAGCCTCCTGTATTGTTCACCAGGCCTCTGTATTGTCCACCAGCCTCCTGTATTGTCCACACCAGCCTCCTGTATTGTTCACCAGCCTCCTGTATTGTCACCAGCCTCTGTATTGTCCACCAGCTCGTATTGTCCACCAGCCTCCTGTATTGTTCACCAGCCTCCTGAATTGTCACCAGCCTCCTGTATGTGTCACCAGCCTCATGTCCACCAGCTCCTGTATTGTCCACCAGCCTCCTGTATTGTCCACCAGCCTCCTGTATTGTCCCACCAGCCTCCCCCCCCCCCCCCCCCCCCCCCCCCCCCCCCCCCCCCCCCCCCCCCCCCCCCCCCCCCCCCCCCCCCCCCCCCCCCCCCCCCCCCCCCCCCCCCCCCCCCCCCCCCCCCCCCCCCCCCCCCCCCCCCCCCCCCCCCCCCCCCCCCCCCCCCCCCCCCCCCCCCCCCCCCCCCCCCCCCCCCCCCCCCCCCCCCCCCCCCCCCCCCACCACACCCACGAGTCACCAGCTCCTGTATTGTTCACCGCCTCCACAGCCCCTGTATTGTCACAGCTCTGTATTGTCACCAGCCTCCTGTATTGTCCACCAGCCTCCACCAGCCTCCTGATTGTTCACCAGCCTCACCAGCCTCCTGTATTGTTCACCAGCCTCCTGTATTGTACCAGCTCTGTATGTTCACAGCCTCCACCAGCCTCCTGTATTGTCACCAGCCCCTGATTGTCACAGCCTCCTGTATTGTTCACCAGCCTCCACCAGCCCTGTATTGTCACCAGCCCCTGTATTGTTCACCAGCCCCCACCAGCCTCCTGTATTGTCCACCCTTGTATTGCACAGCCTCCTGTATTGTCCACCAGCCTCCTGTATTGTCACCAGCCTCTGTATTGTTCCACTCCACAGCTCCTGTATTGTCACCAGCCTCCACCAGCCTCCTGTATTGTCACCAGCCTCCTGTATTGTTCACACCCTTTTTCCCACCAGCCTCCTGTATTGTCCACCACCTCCTGTATTTTTCACCAGCCTCACCAGCCTCCTGTATTGTTCACCAGCCTCCTGTATTGTCCACCAGCCTCCTGTATTGTTCACCAGCTCCTGTATTGTCACCAGCCTCCTGTATTGTCATCTCCACCAGCTCCTGTATTGTCCACCAGCCTCCTGTATTGGTTTTTTCCACCAGCCTCCTGTATTGTATCCAGCTCCACCAGCCTCCTGTATTGTCACCAGCCTCCTGTATTGTCCACCAGCCTCCTGTATTGTCCAGCCTACAGCCTCCTGTATTGTTCACACAGTCACACTCCTGTATTGTCCACCAGCCTCCTGTATTGTCCACCAGCCTCCTGTATTGTCACCAGCCTCCACCAGCCTCCTCCTTGTCACCACTCTGTATTCACCAGCCCCTGTATTGTCACCAGCCTCCTGTATTGTCCACCAGCCTCCTGTATTGTCCACCAGCCTCCTGTATTGTTCACCAGCCTCCTGTATTGTCCACCAGCTCCTGATTGTTCCCCAGCCTCCTGTATTGTTCACCAGCCTCCACCAGCCTCCTGTATTGTTCACCAGCCTCCTGTATTGTCACCAGCCTCCTGTATTGTCCACCAGCCTCCCAGTCCCGTTATTGTTCACCAGCCTCCTGTATTGTCCACCAGCCCCTGTATGTCACCAGCCTCCTGTATTGTCACCAGCCTCCTGTATTGTCCACCAGCCTCCTGTATTGTTCCACCACCTCTGATTGTCACCAGCCTCTGTATTGTCACCAGCCTCCTGTATTGTCCACCAGCCTCCTGTATTGTTCACCAGCCTCCTGTATTGTCCCAGCCTCCGTATTGTCACCAGCCTCCTGTATTGTTCACCAGCCTCCTATTGCCACAGCCTCCTGTATTGTTCACCAGCCTCCTGTATTGTCCACCAGCTCCTGTATTGTTCACCAGCCTCCTGTATTGTTCACAGCCTCCACCAGCCTCCTGTATTGTCCACCAGCCTCCTGTATGTTCACCAGCCCCCTCCTGTATTGTCCACTCAGCCTCCTGTATTGTCACCAGCCTCCTGTATTGTCCACCAGCCTCCTGTATTTTCACCAGCCTCACCTCCTGTATTGTCACCACCACCTCCTGTATTGTTCACCAGCCTCCACCAGCCTCCTGTATTGTCCACCACCAGCCTCCTGTATTGTCCACCAGCCTCCTGTATTGTTCACCAGCCTCCTGTATTGTCCACCAGCCTCCTGTATTGTCCACGCCTCCTGTATTGTTCCACCACAGCCTCCTGTATTGTTCACCAGCCTCCACCCAGCCTCCTGTATTGTTCACCAGCCTCCTGTATTGTTCACACCTCCACCAGCCTCCTGTATTGTTCACCAGCCCTATGCCACCAGCCTCCTGTATTGTTCACCAGCCTCATGTATTGTTCACCAGCCTCCTGTATTGTTCACCAGCCTCCACCAGCCTCCTGTATTGTCACCACCTCCACGCCTCCTGTATTGTTCCCAGCCTCCTGTATTGTTCCACACAGCCTCCTGTATTGTTCACCAGCCTCCACCAGCCTCCTGTATTGTTCACCAGCCTCCACCAGCCTCCTGTATTGTTCACCAGCCTCCTGTATTGTTCACCAGCCTCACAGCTCGTATTGTTCCACCACAGCCTCCTGTATTGTCCACCAGCCTCCTGTATTGTTCACCAGCCTCCACAGCCTCTGTATTGTTCACCAGCCTCTGATTGTCACAGACCCTCCTGTATTGTTCACCAGCCTCCTGTATTGTTCACAGCCTCCACCACCGTATTGTCACACTCTGTATTGTCACCAGCCTCCTGTATTGTCACCAGCCTCCTGTATTGTCCACCAGCCTCCTGTATTGTTCACCAGCCTCCACCAGCTCCTGTATTGTTCACCAGCCTCCTGTATTGTCACCAGCACGCCTCCTGTATTGTTCACCAGCCTCCACCAGCCTCCTGTATTGTCACACCAGCTTTTCGCTCACGCTGTATTGTCCACCCACCAGCCTCCTGTATTGTCACCAGCCTCCTTAGCCCAGCCTCCTGTATTGTTCACCAGCCTCACAGCTCGTATTGTTCACCAGCCTCCACCCTCCTGTATTGTTCACCAAGCTCCTGTATTGTTCACCAGCCCCTGTATTTTCACAGCTCCACCAGCCTCTGTATTGTCACCAGCCTCCACCAGCCTCCTGTATTGTTCACAGCCTCCACGCCTCCTGTATTGTCCACCAGCCTCCTGTATTGTTCACCAGCCCCGTTGTATTGTTCACCAGCCCCTGTATTGTCCACCAGCCCTGTATTGTCACCGCCTACGTCCATGTTCCGCTCCACCTCCTGTATTGTCACCACTCAGCCCAGCTCCTGATTGTCACCAGCCTCACAGCCTCCCACCAGCCCTGTATTGTTCACCAGCCTCCTGTATTGTCCACCCGCCCTGTATGTCACCAGCCAGTCACACCCTTATGTCACCCCCGCCACCTCCTGATTGTCACCAGCTCCTGTGTCCGCCTCTATTCCCCAGCTCATTCAGCCTCCGTTTGTCCGCCCCTCGCTCCTGTTTCCCCAGCCCCAGTCCACCACAGCTCTTATTGTCACCACCTCCTGATTGTCCACACCTCCTGTATTGTCCACCCTCCTGATGTCACCAGCCTCACCAGCCTCCTTTTCACACCACCACCTCGATTTCCCCCTATTGTCACCAGCTCCTGATGTCACACCTGTATGTCCAGCTCTGATTGTCACCACCTCACCACCTCTGATTGTCCACAGCCCCGATTCACCCCGTATTCACCAGCCCTATTCCACCAGCTCCTGTATTGTCCACTCCTGATTGTCCCCCTGTATTGTCCCCGCCCGTATTCACAGCTCCTGTATGTCACCAGCTCCGATGTCACCCTCCGATTGTCACCAGCCCTATTCCACGCTCTTATTGTCACACTCTGTATGTCCCTCTGATGTCCACCCTCTTATTGTCCAGCCTCACCGCCTCTTTTGTCACAGTCTGTATTGTCACACCCTTATGTCCACCTCTGTTTGTCCCACCTGTTTGTCCACCGCCTCGTATGTCACGCCTTATTTCACCCCTCCGATGTCCACCACCTGTTTGCCCCAGCCTGATTGTCACCCCTTTTGTCACCCTCCCCGCCCGTTGTCACGTCACCCTCCTGATTGTCACGCTCTGTTTCACAGCCTCCGTATGTCACACCTTATTCACCAGCCTCTGTATGCCACCTCCTTTGTCACGCCTGTTTGTCACCCTCTGTTGTCCCAGCCTCATTCCCCACCCTCTATTGTCCACTCTATTGTCACCCTCGATTGTCACCACCTCGATTGTCACCCCTGATGTCACCCCTCTTGTCCCCACCTTATTGTCACCAGCCTCATGTCACCTCTGATTGTCCAGCCTCCACACTCCGATTCACGCCTCTATGCACAGTACAGCCTCCGTTGTCACCGCTCCTGTATTGTCACCAGCCTCCTGATTGTCTCCACCAGCCTCTGTATTGTCCCACTCCTGTATTGTCACCAGCCTCCTGTATTGTCACCAGCCTCCTGTTTGTCCACCGCCTCCTGTATTGTTCACCAGCCTCCACAGCCTCCTGTATTGTCCACCACCTCCTGATGTCCACACCCCTGTATTGTCCACCAGCCTCCATGTCCATGTCACCTCCTGTATTGTCACCACCTCACCAGCCTCCGTATTGTCCACCAGCCTCCTGTATTGTTCACCAGCCTCCACCAGCCTCCTGATTGTCCACCAGCCTCCTGTATTGTCACCACTCCATTGTTTCCACCACCTCCTGTATTGTCACACTCACACTCTGTATTGTCACCAGCCTCCATGTCCACCTCCTGTATTGTCACCACCTCCTGATTCCACCAGCCTCCTGTATTGTTAGCTCCACCACCTCCGATTGTTCCCACCTCCTGTATTGTCCACCACTCCTGCTATTGTCCACCAGCTCCTGTATGTCACCAGCCTCCTGTATTGTCCCACCTATCACACCTCCTGTATTGTCACCACCTCCATGTCACCGCCCGATTGTCACCAGCCTCCTGTATTGTCACAGCCCCACCCTCCTGTATTGTCACGCCTCCCCAGCCTCCTGTATTGTCACAGCCTCCACCAGCTCCTGATTTCACACTCCTGATCCCCACCTCTGTATTGTCCACACCTCCTGTATTTCACCACCTCCATTCCAGTCACGCCTCCTGTATTGTCACCAGCCTCCTGTATTGTCCACCAGCCTCCTGATTGTCCACCAGCCTCCTGTATTCACCAGCCTCCTGTATTGTCCACCCAGCCTCCTGTATTGTCACCAGCCTCCTGTATTGTCACAGCCCTGATGTCCACAGCCTCCTGTATTGTCCACCAGCCCTGTATTGTCCACCACCTCCTGTATGTTCACCAGCCTCCTGTATTTCACCAGCCTCTCCCTATGTCCACCAGCCTCCTGTATTGTCACCAGCCTCCTGTATTGTCCACACCTCCTGTATTGTCCACCACCTCCTGTATTGTCACCACCTCCGCTTGTACTCCCAGCCTCCTGTATTGTCACCAGCCTCATCCCAGCCTCCTGTATTGTTCACACCCCTGTATTGTCACCAGCCTCCTTATGTTCCACCTCCTGTATGTCACAGCCTCCTGTATTGTCTCACCAGCCTCCTGTATTGTCCACCAGCCTCCTGTATTGTCACCAGCCTCCTAGCCACAGCCTCTGTATTGTCCACCACCCTCCTGTATTGTCCACAGCCTCCTGTATTGTCACCAGCCTCCTGTATTGTCCACCAGCTCCTGTATTGTTCCACCTCCTGTATTGTCCACGCCTCCTGTATTGTCCACCAGCCTCCTTTGTCCCAGCCTCCTGTATTGTCCCACTCCACCCTCCGTATTGTCCCACGCTCCTATTGTTCCCCAGCCTCCTGTATTGTTCCACCGCCTCCTGTATTGTCACCATCCACCCTCCTGTATTGTCCACCACCTCCTGTATTGTCCACCAGCCTCCTGTATTGTTCCACCAGCCTCCTGTTGTCCACCAGCCTCCTGTATTGTCCACCAGCCTCCTTTTGTCCACCAGCCTCCCACTCCTGTTGTCCACCAGCCTCCTGTATTGTCACAGCCTCTCCTCCTTTTGTCCACCACCTCCTGTATTGTCCACCAGCCTCCTGTATTGTCCACCCCTGTTCCTCCGCCTCGCATTGTCCCACCCCCTTGTTCCACCACCGCCTCCTAGTATTGTTCACCAGCCTCCCTGTATTGTCCACCAGCCTCCTGTATTGTCACCCAGCCTCCTTATTTTCACCACCCTCCTGTATTGTTCACCCAGCCCTCTGATATGTCACAGCCCCTGTTTCCTCGTATTGTCCCACCAGCCTCTGTATTGTCACCAGCCTCCTGTATTGTCCACCCAGCTCCTCACTTTCACCGCCCTCCTGTATTGTCCACCAGCCTCCTGTATTGTCCAGCCTCCTTCCCATTGTTCACCCAGCCTCCTGTATTGTCACACCAGCCTCCTGTATTGTTCACCAGCCTCCTGTATTGTCCCAGCCTCCACCAGCCTCCTGTATTGTTCACCAGCCTCCTGTATTGTTCACCAGCCTCCTGTATTGTCCACCACCTCCACCAGCCTCCTGTATTGTTCACCAGCCTCCTGTATTGTTCACCAGCCTCCTGTATTGTCCACCAGCCTCCTGTATTGTCCACCAGCCTCCTGTATTGTTCACCAGCCTCCTGTATTGTCCACCAGCCTCCTGTATTGTTCACCAGCCTCCTGTATTGTTCACCAGCCTCCACCAGCCTCCTGTATTGTTCACCAGCCTCCTGTATTGTTCACCAGCCTCCTGTATTGTTCACCAGCCTCCTGTATTGTTCACCAGCCTCCTGTATTGTCCACCAGCCTCCACCAGCCTCCTGTATTGTTTCACCAGCCTCCTGTATTGTCCACCAGCCTCCTGTATTGTCCACCAGCCTCCTGTATTGTCCACCAGCCTCCTGATTGTTCACCAGCCTCCTGTATTGTCCACCAGCCTCCTGTATTGTCCACCAGCCTCCTGTATTGTCCACCAGCCTCCTGTATTGTTCACCAGCCTCCTGTATTGTTCACCAGCCTCCACCAGCCTCCTGTATTGTTCACCAGCCTCCTGTATTGTTCACCAGCCTCCACCAGCCTCCTGTATTGTCCACCAGCCTCCTGTATTGTTCACCAGCCTCCTGTATTGTCCACCAGCCTCCTGTATTGTCCACCAGCCTCCTGTATTGTCCACCAACCTCCTGTATTGTTCACCAGCCTCCTGTATTGTTCACCAGCCTCCTGTATTGTTCACCAGCCTCCTGTATTGTTCACCAGCCTCCTGTATTGTCCACCAGCCTCCTGTATTGTCCACCAGCCTCCTGTATTGTTCACCAGCCTCCTGTATTGTCCACCAGCCTCCACCAGCCTCCTGTATTGTCCACCAGCCTCCTGTATTGTCCACCAGCCTCCACCAGCCTCCTGTATTGTCCACCAGCCCTGTATTGTTCACCAGCCTCCTGTATTGTCCACCAGCCTCCTGTATTGTTCACAGCCTCCACCAGCCTCCTGTATTGTTCACCAGCCTCCTGTATTGTCCACCAGCCTCCTGTATTGTCCACCAGCCTCCTGTATTGTCCACCAGCCTCCTGTATTGTCCACCAGCCTCCACCAGCCTCCTGTATTGTTCACCAGCCTCCACAGCCTCCTGTATTGTCCACCAGCCTCCTGTATTGTCACCAGCCTCCTGTATTGTTCACCAGCCTCCTGTATTGTCCACCAGCCTCCTGTATTGTTCACCAGCCTCCTGTATTGTTCACCAGCCTCCTGTATTGTCCACCAGCCTCCTGTATTGTCCACCAGCCTCCTGTATTGTCCACCAGCCTCCTGTATTGTTCACCAGCCTCCTGTATGTTCACCAGCCTCCTGTATTGTCCACCAGCCTCCTGTATTGTTCACCAGCCTCCTGTATTGTCCACCAGCCTCCTGTATTGTCCACCAGCCTCCTGTATTGTTCACCAGCCTCCTGTATTGTCCACCAGCCTCCTGTATTGTTCACCAGCCTCCTGTATTGTCCACCACCTCCTGTATTGTTCACCACCTCCTGTATTGTTCACCAGCCTCCTGTATTGTCCACCAGCCTCCTGTATTGTCCACCAGCCTCCTGTATTGTCCACCAGCCTCCTGTATTGTTCACCAGCCTCCTGTATTGTTCACCAGCCTCCTGTATTGTCCACCAGCCTCCTGTATTGTTCACCAGCCTCCTGTATTGTTCACCAGCCTCCACCAGCCTCCTGTATTGTCCACCAGCCTCCTGTATTGTTCACCAGCCTTCTGTATTGTTCACCAGCCTCCTGTATTGTTCACCAGCCTCCTGTATTGTCCACCAGCCTCCACAGCCTCCTGTATTGTTCACCAGCCTCCTGTATTGTTCACCAGCCTCCTGTATTGTTCACCAGCCTCCACCAGCCTCCTGTATTGTTCACCAGCCTCCACCAGCCTCCTGTATTGTTCACCAGCCTCCTGTATTGTTCACCAGCCTCCACCAGCCTCCTGTATTGTTCACCAGCCTCCACCAGCCTCCTGTATTGTCCACAGCTCCTGTATTGTTCACCAGCCTCCTGTATTGTCCACCAGCCTCCTGTATTGTCCACCAGCCTCCTGTATTGTTCACCAGCCTCCACCAGCCTCCTGTATTGTTCACCAGCCTCCTGTATTGTCCACCAGCCTCCTGTATTGTTCACCAGCCTCCTGTATTGTTCACCAGCCTCCACCAGCCTCCTGTATTGTTCACCAGCCTCCACCAGCCTCCTGTATTGTCCACCAGCCTCCTGTATTGTTCACCAGCCTCCTGTATTGTTCACCAGCCTCCTGTATTGTCCACCAGCCTCCTGTATTGTCCACCAGCCTCCTGTATTGTCCACCAGCCTCCTGTATTGTTCACCAGCCTCCTGTATTGTCCACCAGCCTCCTGTATTGTCACCAGCCTCCTGTATTGTTCACCAGCCTCCTGTATTGTCCACCAGCCTCCTGTATTGTCCACCAGCCTCCTGTATTGTTCACCAGCCTCCTGTATTGTTCACCAGCCTCCACCAGCCTCCTTATTGTCCACCAGCCTCCACCAGCCTCCTGTATTGTCCACCAGCCTCCACCAGCCTCCTGTATTGTTCACCAGCCTCCACCAGCCTCCTGTATTGTTCACCAGCCTCCACAGCCTCCTGTATTGTCCACCAGCCTCCTGTATTGTTCACCAGCCTCCTGTATTGTTCACCAGCCTCCACCAGCCTCCTGTATTGTTCACCAGCCTCCACCAGCCTCCTGTATTGTTCACCAGCCTCCACCAGCCTCCTGTATTGTCCACCAGCCTCCACCAGCCTCCTGTATTGTCCACCAGCCTCCACCAGCCTCCTGTATTGTTCACCAGCCTCCTGTATTGTCCACCAGCCTCCTGTATTGTCCACCAGCCTCCACCAGCCTCCTGTATTGTCCACCAGCCTCCACCAGCCTCCTGTATTGTTCACCAGCCTCCTGTATTGTTCACCAGCCTCCTGTATTGTTCACCAGCCTCCTGTATTGTCCACCAGCCTCCTGTATTGTCCACCAGCCTCCACAGCCTCCTGTATTGTCCACCAGCCTCCTGTATTGTCCACCAGCCTCCACCAGCCTCCTGTATTGTCCACCACCTCCTGTATTGTCCACCAGCCTCCTGTATTGTCCACCAGCCTCCTGTATTGTCCACCAGCCTCCTGTATTGTCCACCAGCCTCCACCAGCCTCCTGTATTGTCCACCAGCCTCCACCAGCCTCCTGTATTGTTCACCAGCCTCCTGTATTGTCCACCAGCCTCCTGTATTGTCCACCAGCCTCCTGTATTGTCACCAGCCTCCTGTATGTCCATCAGCCTCCTGCATTGTCCACCAGCCTCCTGCATTGTCCACCAGCCTCCTGCATTGTCCACCAGCCTCCTGCATTGTCCATCAGCCTCCTGCATTGTCCATCAGCCTCCTGCATTGTCCATCAGCCTCCTGTATTGTCCACCAGCCTCCTGCATTGTCCATCAGCCTCCTGCATTGTCCATCAGCACTCCTGCATTGTCCATCAGCCTCCTGTATTGTCCACCAGCCTCCTGCATTGTCCATCAGCCTCCTGCATTGTCCCACCAGCCTCCTGCATTGTCCATCAGCCTCCTGTATTGTCCATCAGCCTCCTGTATTGTCCATCAGCCCTCCTGTATTGTCCACCAGCCTCCTGTATTGTCCACCAGCCTCCTGTATTGTCCACCAGCCTCCTGCATTGTCCATCAGCCTCCTGCATTGTCCACCAGCCTCCTGTATTGTCCATCAGCCTCCTGTATTGTCCACCAGCCTCCATCAGCCTCCTGTATTGTCCACCAGCCTCCATCACCTCCTGTATTGTCCACCAGCCTCCTGTATTGTCCAGTCACCCCTCCTGTATTGTCCACCAGCCTCCACCAGCCTCCCACCAGCCTCCTGTACTGTCCACCAGCCTCCTGCACTGTCCACCAGCCTCCATCAGCCTCCTGTATTGTCCACCAGCCTCCTGTATTGTCCACCAGCCTCCTGTATTGTCCACCAGCCTCCTGTATTGTCCAACCAGCCTCCTGCATTGTCCACCAGCCTCCTGTATTGTCCACCAGCCTCCTGTATTGTCCACCAGCCTCCTGCATTGTCCACCAGCCTCCTGTATTGTCCACCAGCCTCCTGTATTGTCCACCAGCCTCCTGTATTGTCCACCAGCCTCCTGTATTGTCCACCAGCCTCCTGTATTGTCCACCAGCCTCCTGTATTGTCCACCAGCCTCCTGTATTGTCCACCAGCCTCCATTGTCCAGCCTGTCCTGTATTGTCCACCAGCCTCCCTGTATTGTCCACCAGCCTCCTGTATTGTCCACCAGCCTCCTGATTGTCCAGCCTTCCTGTATTGTCCACAGCCTCCTGTATTGTCCACCAGCCTCCATCAGCCTCCTGTATTGTCCATCAGCCTCCTGTATTGTCCACCAGCCTCCTGTATTGTCCACCAGCCTCCTATGTCAGCCTCCTGTATTGTCCACCAGCCTCCTGTATTGTCCACCAGCCTCCTGTATTGTCCACCAGCCTCCTGTATTGTCCATCAGCCTCCTGTATTGTCCACCAGCCTCCTGTATTGTCCACCAGCCTCCTGTATTGTCCATCAGCCTCCTGCTATTGTCCACCTGCCTCCTGCATTGTCCACCTGCCTCCTGCATTGTCCACCGCCTCCTGTATTGTCCACCAGCCTCCTGCATTGTCCACCAGCAGCCTCCTGTATTGTCCACAGCCTCCTGTATTGTCCACCTGATGCAACCTCCTGCATTGTCCACCAGCCTCCTGTATTGTCCATCAGCCTCCTGCATTGTCCACCGCCTCCTGCATTGTCCACCACAGCCTCCTGTATTGTCCATCAGCCTCCTGTATTGTCCACCAGCCTCCTGCATTGTCCATCAGCCTCCTGCATTGTCCACCAGCCTCCTGTATTGTCCATCCAGCCTCCTGCATTGTCCACCTGCCTCCTGCATTGTCCATCAGCCTCCTGCACTGTCCACCAGCCTCCTGTATTGTCCATCAGCCTCCTGTATTGTCCACCTGCCTCCTGCATTGTCCACCAGCCTCCTGTATTGTCCATCAGCCTCCTGTATTGTCCACCAGCCTCCTGTATTGTCCACCTGCCTCCTGCATTGTCCACCAGCCTCCTGTATTGTCCATCAGCCTCCTGCATTGTCCACCAGCCTCCTGTATTGTCCACCAACCTCCTGCACTGTCCACCAGCCTCCTGCATTGTCCACCAGCCTCCTGTATTGTCCACCAGCCTCCTGTATTGTCCACCTGCCTCCTGCATTGTCCACCAGCCTCCTGTATTGTCCATCAGCCTCCTGTATTGTCCACCAGCCTCCTGTATTGTCCACCTGCCTCCTGCATTGTCCACCAACCTCCTGCACTGTCCATCAGCCTCCTGTATTGTCCACCAGCCTCCTGCATTGTCCATCAGCCTCCTGCATTGTCCACCAGCCTCCTGTATTGTCCATCAGCCTCCTGCATTGTCCACCTGCCTCCTGCATTGTCCATCAGCCTCCTGCACTGTCCACCAGCCTCCTGCATTGTCCATCAGCCTCCTGCATTGTCCACCTGCCTCCTGCATTGTCCACCAGCCTCCTGCATTGTCCACCAGCCTCCTGCATTGTCCACCAGCCTCCTGTATTGTCCACCTGCCTCCTGTATTGTCCACCAGCCTCCTGTATTGTCCATCAGCCTCCTGTATTGTCCACCTGCCTCCTGCATTGTCCATCAGCCTCCTGTATTGTCCATCAGCCTCCTGCATTGTCCATCAGCCTCCTGTATTGTCCATCAGCCTCCTGTATTGTCCATCAGCCTCCTGCATTGTCCATCAGCCTCCTGTATTGTCCATCAGCCTCCTGCATTGTCCATCAGCCTCCTGCATTGTCCATCAGCCTTCTGCATTGTCCACCAGCCTCCTGCATTGTCCATCAGCCTTCTGCATTGTCCACCAGCCTCCTGCATTGTCCACCAACCTCCTGCATTGTCCACCAGCCTCCTGCACTGTCCACCATGCTGACAAAAACAAAAACTTAATTCCTTAATACAGGAAGCTGGTGGATTGGGTGAAGGAGTCAAAGAGTTAAGTGTTTGCAGTTGATGGATAAGATGGGGGGGGGGGGGGGTACATAATACAGTCTTATATCAGGAAGAGAGTTCTTGAATGTTATATAGAACCAATGCTGTTGTACGGATGCGAGGCGTGGACAGTCAGCAAGCAAATCCAGAACAAGATTGAGGCAGCTGAGATGTGGTTTCTAAGAAGAATGTTGAGAGTTCCATGGACAGCAAAGAAAACAAACGAGACAGTCTTGATGGAGGCAGACACAAGTAGTTCACTCATAAGGAAAATTAGGAAAAGACAGGCAACATTTATAGGCCATTTTATGAAGAAGGGGGATTTGGAGCACCTGGTCACAACGGGAAAGCTGGAGGGAAAGAGAGCACCGGGTAGACCCAGGGAGAAAATGCTGGACGGACTTGCAGAGTGGCTGGGGACGAGGAGGGTGGGGGAGATGCTAGGGGCAACGAGAGACAGAGGCAGATGGAAGTCCATGATCGCCAACGCCATGCGGTAGGGCACCTGATGATGATGATGAAGATGACATAAAGATCGTTTATATCAGGAAAGTTTAGACGAAGCGCGCATGGATTTTTTTTCTTTTTCTTCTTTTTTCTTTTTTTTTTTTCAAGTTGAGCCAGTCTTAAATCAATATCAATTTACAAATTGAAACGGACACATTTTTTACCAGAACTTGGCACATGTGTTTCATATTAAACCAGCTGTCACTTTTGATCTTGTGGATGTCGTGGGTTTGCATGTGACGGGATCATAGAGGTCTGCTAACATGCAATATGATTTTTCTCTTCATTATGACTTGTCAAGATGTCTACATGCAAGTTTTCAAAATGGACATACCTAATGGAGAGAGAGACAGAGACAGAGACAGAGAGATAGACAGACAGACAGACAACCAGACAGACAGACAGACAGAGACAGATAGACAGACAGACAAACAGACAGACAAACAGACAGACAGACAGAGACAGACAGAGACAGACAGACAAACAGACAGACAAACAGACAGACAAACAGACAGAGACAGACAGACAGAGACAGACAGACAGACAAACAGACAGACAGACAGACAGACAGATGTGAGGATATAGAGGGAGGGTGAAAGAGAGGGAAGGTGATTTAAATCTTTGGGGGTGGGGTGGGGGTGGGGAGAGAAAGAGGCAGACAGACAGAACAGACAGACAAACAAACAGACAGACAGACAGACATGTGAGGATACAGAGGGAGGGTGAAAGAGAGGGAAGGTGATTTAAATCTTTGGGGTGGGGGTGGGGGTGGGGAGAGAAAGAGGCAGACAGACAGACAAACAAACAGACAGACAGACAGACATGTGAGGATACAGAGGGAGGGTGAAAGAGAGGGAAGGTGATTTAAATCTTTGGGGGTGGGGGTGGGGAGAGAAAGAGGCAGACAGACAGACAGACAGACAGATGAACAGACAGACAGACGGACGGACAGACAGACAGACAGACAGAGATTTTAATCTCAGGATACAGTACAGACAGACAGACAGACAGACAGACAGAGAGAGAGAGAGAGAGAGAGAGAGAGAGAGAGAGAGAGAGAGATTTTCAGTAATTATAGGATACTGAGGGAGTGAAACTGGGAAAAGAGAGAGAGGAAGACAGAGGAAATACTTATTTCCTTCATAAGGAATGGGATTGGTTCAGATAAGTCTAATGATACACGACTAGCTAAATATTACATCATGGCTATATATACACCATGGTAGAATATTACATCACTGGCTAAATATACACGCTAATATACATCACGGCTAAAATTACCATCACGTGCAGATATACACAGGCTAAATGTTACACCATGCTAAATATTACATCACTGGCAAAAATAACAACAACAGGCTAAAGATTACTATCACTGCTAGAAATATACACCACAGGCTAAATATTAATCATGGCTGAATATACAACACTGATTAAATATACATCATGGCTAAATCATTAATATTACATCACTGTAAAATCACTAATATGACATCACTGCTAAATATCACTTAATAGAACACACGCTAAAATCACTAATATTCCACTCACTGCTAATATTAGACCATGCTAAATATACATACATGCTAAATATTACAAAATGCAAATATTACACACTGCTAATATTACATCACTGCTAAATATTCACACTGCTATTATTACTCACTGCTAATATTACCATCTGCTAAATATTAAACACTGCTAAATATTACACCACGCTAAATATTCATACAGCTAAATTACACACTGCTATATATTACACCACTGCTAATATTACATCACTGCTAATTACACACTGCTATATTACATCCGGGCTAATAATATTACTCATGGCTAATATATTACATCCTCTAATTTACATCACTGCTAATTTCATATGCAATATCACTAAATATTACACCATGGCTAAAATTACAATCACTGGCAAATATACACACGTAAATTACACCACTGCTAAACACGCTAATATACACAGCAAACACAGCAAACAACTGCTAAATATTACACACGCTAAATACAATCATGCTAAATATTACACCACTGCTAAATATTACATCACTGGCTAAAGATTACAATGCTAAATATACACACTGCAAATATACACACTGGCTAAATATTGCATCACTGCTAATATTACACATGGCTAAATATTACATCACTGCTAAATATTACACACTGGCTAAAACATTAACAACAGCAAATTAATTACACACGGATAAACAGTAACACTGGCTAAATATTACACCCTGTATATGCTGGCAAAATTAATAAACGCTAAATATTACACACGACTAAATTAATCACTGGCAAATATCAAGATGAACACTGGTAAATATTAAATCTTACTGCGCTAATATATAAATCACATGCTAAAACTAACAATGACAAAACTGCTAAAACATAATACATCAATGATTAAATTCAGATTACATCAGCAATCTAAAATTACATCACTGCTAAAAATCACTAAAATTACATCCATGTAAATATCACAATATTACTCACTGCTAATATAGTACTGAATATTACATCACTGCTAAATATCAACTAAATATTACATCACTGCTAAATATCCACTTAATATTACATCACTGGCAATTCATTAATATTACATCACTGCTAAATATATCACACTGGCTAATATATATTACATCACTGCTAAATATCACTTAATATTACATCACTGCTAAATATCACTTAATATTACATCACTGGCTAAATATCACTTAATATTACACCACTGGCTAAATATTACTTAATATTACATCACTGCTAAATATCACTCTAATATTACATCACTGGCTAAATATCACTTAATATTACATCACTGGCTAAATATCACTAATATTACATCACTGCTAAATATCACTTAATATTACACAACTGGCTAAATATCACTTAATATTACACACTGCTAAATATTACACTTAATATTACATCACTGCTAAATATCACTTAATATTACATCACTGGCTAAATATCACTTAATATTACATCACTGGCTAAATATCACTTAATATTACACCACTGCTAAATATCACTTAATATTACATCACTGGCTAAATATCACTTAATATTACATCACTGGCTAAATATCACTTAATATTACATCACTGCTAAATATCACTTAATATTACATCACTGCTAAATTTTCACTTAATATTACATCACTGCTAAATATCACTTAATATTACACCACTGGCTAAATATCACTTAATATTACATCACTGGCTAAATATCACTATAATATTACACCACTGGCTAAATATCACTAAATATTACATCACTGCTAAATATTACACCACTGGCTAAATATCATTAAATATTACATCACTGCTAATTATCACTAAATATTACATCACTGGCTAAATATTATACACCACTGGCTAAATATCACTTAATATTACATCACTGGCTAAATATCACTTAAATATTACATCATGGCTAAATCATATACATCACTGCTAAATATCACTAAATATTACATCACTGGCTAAATATTCACACTTAAATATTACATCACTGGCTAAATATCATTTAAATATTACATCACTGGCTAAATATCACTTAATATTACACCACTGGCTAAATATCACTATAATATTACATCACTGGCTAAATATCACTTAATATTACATCACTGGCTAAAATATACACTATAATAATATTACATCACTGCTAAATATCACTTAATATTACATCACTGGCTAAATATCACTTAATATTACATCACTAGCTAAATATCACTTAATATTACACCACTGGCTAAATATCACTTAATATTACATCACTGGCTAAATATCACTTAATATTACATCACTGGCACATCACTGGCTGAATATTACATCACTGGCTAAATATTGCACTACTGGCTAAATATTACATCACTGGCTAAATATTACATCACTAGCTAAATATTACATCACTGGCTAAGTATTACATCACTGGCTAAATATTACACTACTGGCTAAATATTACATCATTGGCTGAATTTGACATCACTGGCTAAATACTACATCACTGGCTAAATATTACATCACTGGCTAAATATTACACTACTGGCTAAATATTACACTACTGGCTAAATATTACATCACTGGCTAAATATTACACTACTGGCTAAATATTACATCACTGGCTGAATTTGACATCACTGCCTAAATATTACATCACTGGCTAAATATTACACTACTGGCTAAATATTACATCACTGGCTAAATATTACACTACTGGCTAAATATTACATCACTGGCGAAATATTACACTACTGGCTAAATATTACACTACTGGCTAAATATTACATCACTGGCTAAATATTGCATCACTGGCTAAATATTGCATCACTGGCTAAATATTACACTGCTGGCTAAATACTACATCACTGGCTAAATATTACATCACTAGCTAAATATTACACTGCTGGCTAAATATTGCATCACTGGCTGAATATTACATCACTGGCTAAATATTACATCACTGGCTAAATATTACACTACTGGCTAAATATTACATCACTGGCTAAATATTACATCACTGGCTAAATATTACACACTGGCTAAATATTACACTACTGGCTAAATATTACATCACTGGCTAAATATTATATCACTGGGTGAATTTGACATCACTGGCTAAATATTACATCACTGGCTGAATTTGACATCACTGGCTAAATTTGACATCACTGGCTGAATTTGACATCACTGGCTAAATATTACATCACTGGCTGAAATTGACATCACAGGCTAAATATTACATCACTGGCTGAATTTGACATCACTGGCTAAATATTACATCATTGGCTGAATTTGACATCACTGGCTAAATATTACATCACTGGCTGAATTTGACATCACAGGCTAAATATTACATCACTGGCTGAATTTGACATCACTGGCTGAATTTGACATCACTGGCTGAATTTGACATCACTGGCTGAATTTGACATCACAGGCTAAATATTGCACAACTGGCTAAATATTGCACAACTGGCTAAATATTACATCACTGGCTGAATTTGACATCACTGGCTAAATATTGCACTACTGGCTAAATATTGCACAACTGGCTAAATATTACATCACTGGCTGAATTTGACATCACTGGCTAAATATTGCACTACTGGCTAAATATTGCACAACTGGCTAAATATTACATCACTGGCTGAATTTGACATCACTGGATAAATATTACATCACTGGCTGAATTTGACATCACTGGCTAAATATTGCACTACTGGCTAAATATTACATCACTGCTAAATTTGACATCACAAGCTGAATTTGACATCACTGGCTGAATTTGACATCACTAGCTGAATTTGACATCACTGGCTAAATTTGACATCACTGGCTAAATTTGACATCACTACCTAAATTTGACAACACTACCTAAATTTTACAACACTACCTAAATTTTACAACACTACCTAAATTTTACAGCACTACCTAAATTTTACAACACTACCTAAATTTTACAACACTACCTAAATTTTAATTTTACAACACTACCTAAATTTGACAACACCAACTAAATTTTACAACACTACCTAAATTTTACAACACTACCTAAATTTTACAACATTACCTAAATTTTACAACACTACCTAAATTTTAATTTTACAACACTACCTAAATTTTACAACACTACCTAAATTTTACAACACTACTAAAATTGACGTTACAGGCTAAATTGACACCACTGCCTAAATTTGACGTCACTACCTAATTTTGACATCACTACCTAAATTTGACATCACTGCCTAACTTTGACATCACAGGCTGAATTTGACATCACTGCTAAAATTGACATCACAGGCGAAATTGACATCACTGCTAAAATTGACATCACAGGCGAAATTGACATCACTGCTAAAATTGACATCACAGGCGAAATTGACATCACTGCTAAAAAAAAATGGACATCACGGGGTAAATTTGATTTTGCTGCTAAAATTGACATCACAGGCTAAATTGACATCACTGCTAAAATTGACATCACCGGGTAAATTTGATTTTACTGCTAAATTTGACATCACAGGTTAAATATGACATCACAAAATGGCACCTGATACACAATATCTCAATTTTTTAAAAGAAAGGGAACACAAGGCCATTTTAAAGAACAAAAAGCATATTGCAACGTACATGCACGTGTTTGTCTATTATGTTTCCATAGTTACCCAATAGTAAACCTGTAAGTGAATATCGAGTAAGTAATGCGTGGAATTGCCTGCAATACGATACCAGGTAAGAAAGTGTACAATCTCTGAAGGCCACATGATGCGTTTCCGTTAGGTTCCAACCTGATAATATTCCACTTCTTTCCCGTTCGCTCCATCTAACAACAGTATTGATCTCTCCCTCTGTCTGTCTGTCTGTCTGTCTGTCTGTCTCTCTCTCTCTCTGTCTCTGTCTCTCTCTCTCTCTCTCTCTGTTTCTCTCTCTCTCTCTGTTTCTGTCTCTGTCTCTCTCTGTTTCTGTCTCTGTCTCTCTCTCTCTCTCTGTTTCTGTCTCTGTCTCTCTGTGTCTCTGTCTCTCTGTCTCTGTCTGTTTGTCTGTTTGTCTCTCTCCATCTCTTTTTCTCTCTCTCTCTTTATAAATATAATAATAATAATAATTACAATATTTATATAGCGCAAAATCTTGATAAAATCAAATCTAAGCGCTGAAACAGACACACACGCACGCACGCACGCACGCACACACACGCACGCACGCACACACACACACACACACACGCGCACACACACACACACACACACACACACACACACACACACACACACACACACACACACACGGCTACAAATGGGGAGAAAGAATAAAAGCAATAAAAGCAAGAATAAAAGCAATGGAAAACCACAGAGAGCACACCTTACACAATTATATATTATAAAAATGTGATTCCCCTCCGAGCGGAGACAGGCTGCAGGGGGGGGGGGGGGGGGGGGGGGGGGGGTTGAGTGAGGTTAGGATTTTATGCAGAGGAGAAAAGGTGAGTTTTGAGAGCGGACTTGAAGGAGACAAAAGTAGGTTGCTGACGGACTGAGAGAGGAAGTTTGTTCCAGGAAAGTGGACCAGAAACAGAGAAGGCTCGTGGACCATAGGTATTGAGCTTAGTGCGTGGAAAGCGAAAAGTCAGAAGATCGGAGGTAGAGCGGAGGGTACGTGAGGGAAGATAGATCTCAAGTAGGCTTGACAGGTAATCGGGGGCTGCGTTATTGAGGCTTTTGTAGCACATGGTGTCTAGTTTGTACTGTATGCGCTTTGATACAGGGAGCCAGTGAAGTTGTGCCAGGAGAGGAGATATGTGGTCAGCTTTTTTCTTTTTGAGTACAAGGCGTACAGCATTGTTTTGAATGCGCTGTAGGATGTGAATGGTGGAGGCAGGAAGACCAGACAGGAGTGAATTGCAATAGTCAATGCGAGACATTATGAAGAAGAGAACGAGTTTTGCAGTTGTTTCGACAGAGAGATACTTCCTGATCAGGCTTATACGATGGAGATGATAGTAACAAGATCTGGCAGTTTGAGAAACAAAGTTGTTCATGGAGAGGGTAGAGTCAATGCAGACACCAAGGTTTTTAGCTGAATCAGAAATTGGGACTGATGTGTTACATAATGGGAGAGAAAGAGGAGGCAGCTGAGAAAGTTTCTGACGGGTGCCAATGAGGATAGCTTCTGTCTTGTCATTAAGCTGAAGTCTATTGTGTGTCATCCAGTTCTTAATGTCTGAGTAACACTCAGTAGTGCGAGTCAACAGGCGCTGTATATTATCAGGTGAGTCACTGTCTTGAAGTTGGGTGTCATCAGCATAGAAGTGGTGTTTTATAGAGTGGGAGTTGATGATGGTGGACAGGGGGGAGGTGTAAAGAGTGAAAAGAACAGGGCCAAGGACAGATCCTTGTGGAACACCACAGGTCGGGTATGCAGGTTGAGAGTAAGTGCCATTGATGAGAACAGTTTGTTTTCTGTGTGATAGATATGAAGTGAACCAGGAGAGAGCAATGTCAGAGATGCCAAAAGTATGATAAAGTCTAGAAAGGAGAATACCATGGTCAATGGTATCAAAGGCTGCAGACAGATCAAGGAGTGTGAGGAGAGAGACTTTGCCAGTATCAGTTGCAAGGAGGAGATTGTTGAGAATGTGTAGTAGGGCAGTTTCAGTGCTATGGCACTGGCGGTAGGCTGACTGGAAAGGATTGAGGAGATTATTGGCAGACAGGTGAGAGTTCAGCTGGTTGAGGACGACTTTTTCAAGGAGTTTTGACAAGAAAGAGAGATTAGAGATAGGCCGGTAATTTTTCAGTTCATTTGGGTCTAAATTGTGTTTCTTGAGGAGAGGGTGAACAATAGCAGACTTGAAAGAATCTGGGACAGTTCCAGTTTGAAGAGAAGTGTTGATGATGTCAGTGATGAATAGGAGGAGAGTAGGGAGACAGTCGGAGTATAGAGAACCTGGAAGAGGATCCAGTTCGCAGGTTTTGAACGACATGGATCTGATTGTGTTGAAAATTTCTTCTTGTGAGACTGGGGTAAAAGTAGTAAGAGGTGTGCCAGAGAAGGAAGGGTTAGGTGGGCATGGTTGACAGGGTGTCCTGTCAAGCCTGTCACGAAGAGTTTGTATTTTGGTGGTGAAATACTTGGAGAATACAGATGGGAGTTCTTCATTTGTATGTTTTGTTGGGAGAGGTAAATCTTTTCGTGTGCCAAGGAGATGATTCATGGTTGTAAAGAGTTCTTTTGAAGAAGAGGCATTCAGGATTTTGGTTTGGAAATAGCTTGTTTTTGCAGATGCAATGAGGGTGGATACTTTTGTTTTAGAGGCTTGGAAAAGTTGCCTGTGTACAATGAGTTTGGATTTGCGCCAGCGGCGCTCTGCTCTGCGGCGGGCACGTTTTGCACAGGCAATCTCATGAGTGAGCCAGGGGGGTAGGGGGGCGGTCAGGTACAAGACGGGTTGTGGCTGGAGCATGAGTGTCCAGAAGATGGTGGAGAGTAGTATAGAGTAGTATAGAGTAGTATAGTTTAGTCTTTCTAGTCTGAAGAACAAACAAATAACTTTTTGCTCAATGAAAAATTTCAAACAAAAAAGTCAACCTTTTTTCTGAAATGTATTTCTAGTTCATAAAAATGATATAGATCATTATTGTCTTCCTAGATCATTCTGATGCATAATAATTTTCTTACAGAAAAAATGAAGAAAAGACAAGAAGATGCAATGTGTATGTTCTTTATCTCTCCATAATATATTATATCTGATTCCTCCTTCAACCTATAATCCCAAATCCTTATTCTAGAAAAATCACCATCAGCATCAAATGCCAGAGGGAATTCTACTCTGATGAAGCATGCATCATCTGAAACTAATAACATATCGAATGTATAGGGTTATTATTGTATGTTCGGTGTGATGGTTCTTTAGTATTTGATTGTTTACTATCTAATAGAGATAGGGATGTGGACAACGCAGTAATGACAACAACAAATCTTGAACAACATATTTCCCTTTCTGATTTGGCAATCATGAACTCTGACCTTCCCTCTTCATCTTGCTTGCCATCAAATGGTCAAGCCATATCTAAAGAGTGGACTGATTGTTCCATTCCTGATGCCATGGACTTTTTTTTTGTGGTCAAGATATGAATCGACTTCATCTCTGTTATCACACTTGGATCGTGTGAGGCATAAAACCCAAATTGCCCCACCTAATGACTCATATCGACACATCTTGTCTGATGAGATGACTATGTAATTTATGGACTTTGCATGACCATACTCTGTTGAGATCATGCAGTGTACCTCGACTCACCCTGTAATGCATAGACCATGTTGATAAAATATACTGCATGTCTGATACCATCTGACTCACCCTGTTAATGCGTAATACCATGGTGTTAAAACGTCAAGTCTGGTACTGTCACTTCACCTGTAATGCATGTACCATGTTGTAAAACCTGTAGCCTGTACCTCTACTTCAGCACCTTTATATATTGCATGGACATTTGTAAGAGACGTCTGC
>JAPXFY010000018.1:2470035-2472535 GCA_030674185.1 Monoplex corrugatus
GGAAGATGAAAAGCATTATTACCAACAAACGCCTATCACTTAACATCAGGAAGAGAGTTCTTGAATGTTATATAGAACCGATAATGTTATACGGATGCGAGGCGTGGACAGTCAACAAGCAAAGCCAGAACAAAATTGAGGCAGCCGAGATGTGGTTTCTAAGAAGAATGTTGAGAGTTCCATGGACAGCAAAGAAAACAAACGAGACAGTCTTGATGGAGGCAGACACAAGAAGATCATTCATAAGGAAGATTAGGAAAAGACAGGCAACATTTATAGGCCATTTTAAGAGGAAAGGGGAATTGGAGCACCTGGTCACAACGGGAAAGCTGGAGGGAAAGAGAGCACCAGGTAGACCCAGGGAGAAGATATTGGACGGACTTGCAGAGTGGCTGAAGACGAAGAGTTCTATGAATTCTATACTACTCTGCCGATGAATTCTATACTACTCTCCACCATCTTCTGGACACTCATGCTCCAGCCACAACCCGTCTTTTACCTGACCGCCCCCCTACCCCCTGGCTCACTCATGAGATCGCCTGTGCAAAACGTGCCCGCCGCAGAGCAGAGCGCCGCTGGCGCAAATCCAAACTCACTGTACACAGGCAACTTTTCCAAGCCTCTAAAACAAAAGTATCCACCCTCATTGCATCAGCAAAAACAAGCTATTTCCAAACCAAAATCCTGAATGCCTCTTCTTCAAAAGAACTCTTTACAACCATGAATCATCTCCTTGGCACACGAAAAGATTTACCTCTCCCAACAAAACATACAAATGAAGAACTCCCATCTGTATTCTCCAACTATTTCACCACCAAAATACACTCTTCGTGACAGGCTTGACAGGACACCCTGTCAACCATGCCCACCTGACCCTTCCTTCTCTGGCACACCTCTTACTACTTTTACCCCAGTCTCACAAGAAGAAATTCTCAACACAATCAGATCCATGTCGTTCAAAACCTGCGAACTGGATCCTCTTCCAGGTTCTGTCTACGCCGACTGTCTCCCTACTCTCCTCCCATTCATCACTGACATCATCAACACTTCTCTTCAAACTGGAACTGTCCCAGATTCTTTCAAGTCTGCTATTGTTCACCCTCTCCTCAAGAAACACAATTTAGATCCAAATGAACTGAAAAATTACCGGCCTATCTCTAATCTCTCTTTCTTGTCAAAACTCCTTGAAAAAGTCGTCCTCAACCAGCTGAACTCTCACCTGTCTGCCAACAATCTCCTCAATCCTTTCCAGTCAGCCTACCGCCAGTGCCATAGCACTGAAACTGCCCTACTACACATTCTCAACAATCTCCTCCTTGCAACTGATACTGGCAAAGTCTCTCTCCTCACACTCCTTGATCTGTCTGCAGCCTTTGATACCATTGATCATGGTATTCTCCTTTCTAGACTTCATCATACTTTTGGCATCTCTGACATTGCTCTGTCTTGGTTCACTTCATACCTATCAAACAGAAAACAAACCGTTCTCATCAATGGCACTTACTCTCAACCTGCATACCTGACCTGTGGTGTTCCACAAGGATCTGTCCTTGGCCCTGTTCTTTTCACTCTTTACACCTCCCCCCTGTCCACCATCACCAACTCCCATTCTATAAAACACCACTTCTATGCTGATGACACCCAACTTCAAGACAGTGACTCACCTGATAATATACAGCGCCTGTTGACTCGCACCACTGAGTGTTACTCGGACATTAAGAACTGGATGACACACAATAGACTTCAGCTTAATGACGACAAAACAGAAGCTATCCTCATTGGCACCCGTCAGAAACTTTCTCAGCTGCCTCCTCTTTCTCTCCCATTATGTAACACATCAGTCCCAATTTCTGATTCAGCTAAAAACCTTGGTGTCTGCATTGACTCTACCCTCTCCATGAACAACTTTGTTTCTCAAACTGCCAGATCCTGCTACTATCATCTCCATCGTATAAAGCTGATCAGGAAGTATCTCTCTGTCGAAACAACTGCAAAACTCGTTCTCTCCTTCATAATGTCTCGCATTGACTATTGCAATTCACTCCTGTCTGGTCTTCCTGCCTCCACCATTCACATCCTACAGCGCATTCAAAACAATGCTGCACGCCTTGTACTCAAAAGAAAAAAGCTGACCACATATCTCCTCTCCTGGCACAACTTCACTGGCTCCCTGTATCAAAGCGCATACAGTACAAACTAGACACCATGTGCTACAAAAGCCTCAATAACGCAGCCCCCGATTACCTGTCAAGCCTACTTGAGATCTATGTTCCCTCACGTACCCCCCGCTCTGCCTCTGATCCTCTGACTCTTCGCTTTCCACGCACTAAGCTCAATACCTATGGTCCACGAGCCTTCTCTGTTTCTGGTCCACTCTCCTGGAACAAACTTCCTCTCTCAGTCCGTCAGCAACCTACTTTTGTCTCCTTCAAGTCCGCTCTCAAAACTCACCTTTTCTCTCCTGCATAAAATCCTAACCTCACTCAACCCTTCCCTCTGC
>JAPXFY010000018.1:2475035-2485035 GCA_030674185.1 Monoplex corrugatus
TCGAGAATGGAACTCTAAAGCTTCATCACTATTATCGCTGCTCTCATCATCATCTCACCTTGTCTCACCTGTCGGCGTCACCGGGTTCGGTGTTGGCCGCTGCACATCTGAACGCCACCGTCTCCCTCCAGGCTGCTCTGTCTTGACTTTTGTGGACAATTTCCTGAATATTTAGGCTTGGTTATGTTCTCGGTGTATGAGGTTGGAGGTCTGCCTTTCTTCTAGGCCACTGATGTTGGTTATGTTCTCGGTGTATGAGATTGGAGGTCTGCCTTTCTTCTAGGCCACTGATGTTGGTTATGTTCTCGGTGTATGAGATTGGAGGTCTGCCTTTCTTCTAGGCCACTGGTGTTGGTTATGTTCTCGGTGTATGAGATTGGAGATCTGCCTTTCTTCTAGGCCACTGGTGTTGGTTATGTTCTCGGTGTATGAGATTGGAGGTCTGCCTTTCTTCTAGGCCACTGGTGTTGGTTATGTTCTCGGTGTATGAGATTGGAGATCTGCCTTTCTTCTAGGCCACTGATGTTGGTTATGTTCTCGGTGTATGAGATTGGAGATCTGCCTTTCTTCTAGGCCACTGATGTTGGTTATGTTCTCGGTGTATGAGATTGGAGGTCTGCCTTTCTTCTAGGCCACTGATGTTGGTTATGTTCTCGGTGTATGAGATTGGAGGTCTGCCTTTCTTCTAGGCCACTGATGTTGGTTATGTTCTCGGTGTATGAGATTGGAGGTCTGCCTTTCTTCTAGGCCACTGATGTTGGTTATGTTCTCGGTGTATGAGATTGGAGGTCTGCCTTTCTTCTAGGCCACTGATGTTGGTTATGTTCTCGGTGTATGAGATTGGAGGTCTGCCTTTCTTCTAGGCCACTGATGTTGGTTATGTTCTCGGTGTATGAGATTGGAGGTCTGCCTTTCTTCTAGGCCACTGATGTTGGTTATGTTCTCGGTGTATGAGATTGGAGGTCTGCCTTTCTTCTAGGCCACTGATGTTGGTTATGTTCTCGTGTATGAGATTGGAGGTCTGTCTTTCTTCTAGGCCACTGATGTTGGTTATGTTCTCGGTGTATGAGATTGGAGGTCTGCCTTTCTTCTAGGCCACTGATGTTGGTTATGTTCTCGGTGTATGAGATTGGAGGTCTGCCTTTCTTCTAGGCCACTGATGTTGGTTATGTTCTCGGTGTATGAGATTGGAGGTCTGCCTTTCTTCTAGGCCACTGATGTTGGTTATGTTCTCGGTGTATGAGATTGGAGGTCTGCCTTTCTTCTAGGCCACTGATGTTGGTTATGTTCTCGGTGTATGAGATTGGAGGTCTGCCTTTCTTCTAGGCCACTGATGTTGGTTATGTTCTCGGTGTATGAGATTGGAGGTCTGCCTTTCTTCTAGGCCACTGATGTTGGTTATGTTCTCGGTGTATGAGATTGGAGGTCTGCCTTTCTTCTAGGCCACTGATGTTGGTTATGTTCTCGGTGTATGAGATTGGAGGTCTGCCTTTCTTCTAGGCCACTGATGTTGGTTATGTTCTCGGTGTATGAGATTGGAGGTCTGCCTTTCTTCTAGGCCACTGATGTTGGTTATGTTCTCGGTGTATGAGATTGGAGGTCTGCCTTTCTTCTAGGCCACTGATGTTGGTTATGTTCTCGGTGTATGATTGGAGGTCTGCTTTCTTCTAGGCCACTGATGTTGGTTATGTTCTCGGTGTATGAGATTGGAGGTCTGCCTTTCTTCTAGGCCACTGATGTTGGTTATGTTCTCGGTGTATGAGATTGGAGGTCTGCCTTTCTTCTAGGCCACTGATGTTGGTTATGTTCTCGGTGTATGAGATTGGAGGTCTGCCTTTCTTCTAGGCCACGGGTGTTGGTTATGTTCTCGGTGTATGAGATTGGAGGTCTGCCTTTCTTCTAGGCCACTGATGTTGGTTATGTTCTCGGTGTATGAGATTGGAGGTCTGCCTTTCTTCTAGGCCACTGATGTTGGTTATGTTCTCGGTGTATGAGATTGGAGGTCTGCCTTTCTTCTAGGCCACTGTGTTGGTTATGTTCTCGGTGTATGAGATTGGAGTCTGCCTTTCTTCTAGGCCACTGTGTTGGTTATGTTCTCGGTGTATGAGATTGGAGTCTGCCTTTCTTCTAGGCCACTGATGTTGGTTATGTTCTCGGTGTATGAGATTGGAGGTCTGCCTTTCTTCTAGGCCACTGATGTTGGTTATGTTCTCGGTGTATGAGATTGGAGGTCTGCCTTTCTTCTAGGCCACTGATGTTGGTTATGTTCTCGGTGTATGAGATTGGAGGTCTGCCTTTCTTCTAGGCCACTGGTGTTGGTTATGTTCTCGGTGTATGAGATTGGAGATCTGCCTTTCTTCTAGGCCACTGGTGTTGGTTATGTTCTCGGTGTATGAGATTGGAGTCTGCCTTTCTTCTAGGCCACTGGTGTTGGTTATGTTCTCGGTGTATGAGATTGGAGATCTGCCTTTCTTCTAGGCCACTGGTGTTGGTTATGTTCTCGGTGTATGAGATTGGAGATCTGCCTTTCTTCTAGGCCACTGGTTTGGTTATGTTCTCGGTGTATGAGATTGGAGATCTGCCTTTCTTCTAGGCCACTGGTGTTGGTTATTCTCGGTGTAGAGATTGGAGTCTGCCTTTCTTCTAGGCCACTGTGTTGGTTATGTTCTGGGTGTATGAGATTGGAGTCTGCCTTTCTTCTAGGCCACTGTGTTGATGTTCTCGGTGTATGAATTGGATCTGCCTTCTTCAGCCTGTTGTTATGTTCCGTGTATGAGATTGGATCTGCCTTTCTTCTAGCCACTGTGTTGGTTGTTCTCGTGTATGAATTGGAGTCTGCCTTTCTTCTAGGCCACTGTGTTGGTTATGTTCTCGTGTATGAGATTGGAGATCTGCCTTTCTTTGCCTGTGTTGTTGTTTCGTGTTGATTGCATGTTTGTATGAGGTTGTGTTCTTTGCCATGTGTTGGTTGTTCTGTGTTGTTGGATTGTTTTTGGTTGTTGTTGTTGTTGTTGTTGTTGTTGATGTGTTGTTGTTTGTGTTGAGTTGAGATTGTTTTTGTTGTTGTGTTGTTGTTGTTGTGTTGTTTGTTGCGTTGTTGTTGTTGTTGTTGTTGTTGTTGTAGTGTTGTTGTTGTTTGTGTTGTTGTTGTTGTAGTTGTTTGTTGTTGTGTTGTTGTTGTTTGTTGTTGTTTTGTTGTTTGTTGTTGTTGTTGTTGTGTGTTGTTGTTTGTTAGTTGTTGTTGTGTTGTGTTGTTGTTGTTGTTGTTGTTGTTTGTTTATGTGTATGTTGTTGTTGTTGTTGTTGTTGTTGTGTTGTAGTTGTTGTGTTGTGTGTTGTTGTTGTTGTAGTTGTTGTTGTTGTTGTTGTTGTGTTTGTTGTGTAGTTGTTGTTTGTTGTTGTTGTTGTGTAGTTGTAGTTGTTGTTGTTGTTGTGTTGTATGTGTTGTTTGGTTGTAGTGTAGTGTTGTTGTAGTTGTTGTTGTTGTTGTTGTTTGTAGTTGTTGTTGTAGTAGTAGTTGTTGTTGTTGTTGTTGTTGTTTGTTGTAGTAGTATAGTTGTTGTTGTTGTTGTTGTTGTAGTTGTTGTTGTTGTTGTTGTTAGTTGTTGTGTTGTTGTTGTTGTATGTTGTTGTAGTAGTTGTTGTTGTTGTCGTTGTTGTAGTTGTAGTTGTTGTTGTTGTTGTTGTTGTTGTTGTTTTAAAGGATTATCGCATTCCGGGAGGTTACCTTTGTGTTCACCTTTTTCTTTCTTTCTTTTTTTTTTTTCGTCCCATTTTCTACGTCACCTTAATGACCACAAAAGCTGGAACAGTTTTTACAACGTGATGATGATGATGTCGATGATGATGATGATCATGAAGCTATGGAGTTCCATCTAGGATTGAGACTGCGTGACAGGGCTGTACTCTACGCTCACTATCATAATATCCAGGGCTGACAGCCAGAACCCAGTATCTCATTTTGTTGTTGTTGTCAATTTTCACTTTTTATACTGAACTGTTGCTTTTGATGTGATCTTTCACTTGGTGGACTTTGTTTTTGTCATGATATTGATTTTTGATCGGTTATCGACAAAACCAAAAACCAGTATCTCAAAATGTAGATATAGCCTCTCCCCGAAAACGCTGTTAGAAATCGTCTCCTGTAAAATATCAGAAAATCGAGATACTTGGTTCTGGTTGTCAACCCTCGATATATATCCTGGCGTCAACCAGGCCCGAGAGGTACAGACACCTGCAGTGCTGGTCAGAAGATTTGAGCAACACCCTCAATGACGCACCCGTGAAGTGGACGAGACTCGACTGTGTGGTCCCAAGTCTTCCCAATGAGCCCATAGCACGCCCAACTCTAGGTAGAAGCCGGTTAGAGCCGAAAAATCCCGCAATGATTTTTGAAGGGACTGATGGGGATTCGAACCCACAACCTTCCAGTCGGTAATCCGTTGCGCTAACCACTACACCACGGCGACTGGTTATTTTAGTTCTTCTGTTGTCGATGTCTGCTAGCAGTTTTCGGGTGGTAGGTACCAAGTTCTTCATGTCCTCATCACCACAGCAATGTTGAAAAAACTGTCCCAGGTTCTGTGGCCATTCAGACTTTGTTTTCATGGTATAGTGGGTGACCTCAGTTTGGGTGGGTGGGGGTGATGTGGGGTTAAAGACGTGTTGGACAGACGACATAGGGGTTTGGGGATAATGACACAGGAATGCTGCAAAAGCTAGGGAAGTGAAATAAAATTTTAAAAAACAAAGATAAAACAGCAACTACTACTGGAGAAAAATAACGAAATAATAACCAAGGATAAACAACAGCAACAACAACTGGAGAAGAAAAACAAACAAACAAAACAAACAAAACAACAATTGTAGAAAAAAAATGTAATACAAACCAAGAATAAACAACAACAACAACAACAACAACAACATACAGTTGCGATATCATAATCGATGTTAATCCCTGACGTGGCGCTTAATCATATTAATTGTTACAAAATTAATGTATGTTACATCTGTGGTTGTTGAGCTGTATCTTTGTACAGGTCGTTGGTCATACTATATGACTGTTTTGTTGTTGTTGTTGTTGTTATTGTTGTGATGGTGGTGGTGGTGGTGGTGGTTGTTGTGTTTGTGTTGCATTGACGCTGAGTCAACTGTTATATTAAATGTGTCTGTGCGGTCGTCGAGTCATCTGTGTTTTATGCAGTTAATAAGAGACATTACGTTAGATAATTATGTTGTTTGACGTTTTCCAGAAACCTTGTTCTTGCTGTTAATACACTGAAGGGTACGATCGACACTGGGCAGTTTGTACTTCAAATTAACCCTTTGACTCCAGCAGACCACCCACCAACTGCCAAAACTTAACCTTTTGACTCCCTCATCCTATCCACCAGCTTCCTGCAGGATGCTGGTGGATCGGATGAAGGGAGTCAGAGGGTTATTTGTTTTGTTTTGTTTTGCTAGTATGATTGACAATGCAGGATACTGGTGGACAGTGTATGGGAGTCAAATGTTAAAAACCACGAAAACTGCAAAAACTAAGAAAAAATATTCAGAAAACAAACAAAAAACCAACAACAATGAATAAATAAACAGATTTGTTCTTAGGAATTTGGAGCTTGTCCTAGAGGGATTCATTGATATCGGAGATTTCCGTATGCGCTCCACTCAAATCTACCAGCAATTACTGGCAGACGCCTTGAGCCTGCGCAAAACCCTGTGCATGGGAAGGTTCTGAAATGGGGAAGGCATAGGGAGAGGAGAAAAGGAGATATGAAACAATGATGACACCAGCAGAATGATGGAAACATTAAGACGGGCAGCCAACAGGCCAGTGGACCTATCAAACAATAAGCTGACACCACCAGAATGATGGAAACATTAAGATGGACAGCCAACAGGCCAGTGGACCTATCAAACAGTAAGCTGACACCACCAGAATGATGGAAACATTAAGATGGGCACCAACAGGCCAATGGACCTATCAAACAGTAAGCTGACACCACCAGAATGATGGAAACATTAAGATGGACAGCCAACAGGCCAGTGGACCTATCAAACAGTAAGCTGACATCAGCAGAACGATGGAAACATTAAGATGGGCAGCCAACAGGCCAGTGGAACTATCAAACACTAAGCTGACACCAGCGGAATGATGGAAACATTAAGATGGGCAGCCAACAGGCCAGTGGACCTTTCAAACAGTAAGCTGACACAACCAGAATGATGGAAACATTAAGATGGGCAGCCAGCAGGCCAGTGGACATATCAAACAGTAAGCTGACACAACCAGAATGATGGAAACATTAAGATGGGCAGCCAACAGGCCAGTGGACCTGTAAAACAGTAAGCTGACACAACCAGAATGATGGAAACATTAAGATGGACAGCCAACAGGCCATGGACCTGTAAAACAGTAAGCTGACACCACCAGAATGATGGAAACATTAAGACGGGCAGCCAACAGGCCAGTGGACCTGTAAAACAGTAAGCTGTCACCACCACAATGATGGAAACATTAAGATGGACAGCCAACAGGCCAGTGGACCTATCAAACAGTAAGCTGACACCACCAGAATGATGGAAACATTAAGACGGGCAGCCAACAGGCCAGTGGACCTGTAAAACAGTAAGCTGTCACCACCACAATGATGGAAACATTAAGATGGACAGCCAACAGGCCAGTGGACCTATCAAACAGTAAGCTGACACCACCAGAATGATGGAAACATTAAGATGGACAGCCAACAGGCCAGTGGACCTATCAAACAGTAAGCTGACACCACCACAATGATGGAAACATCAAGATGGACAGCCAACAGGCCAGTGGACCTATCAAACAGTAAGCTGACACCACCACAATGATGGAAACATTAAGATGGACAGCCAACAGACCAGTGGACCTATCAAACAGTAAGCTGACACCACCACAATGATGGAGACATGAAGACGGACAGCCAACAGACCAGTGGACCTATCAAACAGTAAGCTGACACCACCACAATGATGGAGACATGAAGATGGACAGCCAACAGGCCAGTGGACCTATCAAACAGTAAGCTGACACCACCACAATGATGGAAACATTAAGATGGGCAGCCAACAGACCAGTGGACCTATCAAACAGTAAGCTGACACCACCACAATGATGGAGACATGAAGACGGACAGCCAACAGACCAGTGGACCTATCAAACAGTAAGCTGACACCACCAGAATGATGGAGACATGAAGACGGACAGCCAACAGACCAGTGGACCTATCAAACAGTAAGCTGACACCACCACAATGATGGAGACATGAAGACGGACAGCCAACAGACCAGTGGACCTATCAAACAGTAAGCTGACACCACCACAATGATGGAAACATTCAGATGGACAGCCAACAGGCCGGTGGACCTATCAAACAGTAAGCTGACACCACCACAATGATGGAAACATTAAGATGGGCAGCCAACAGACCAGTGGACCTATCAAACAGTAAGCTGACACCACCACAATGATGGAGACATGAAGACGGACAGCCAACAGACCAGTGGACCTATCAAACAGTAAGCTGACACCACCACAATGATGGAGACATGAAGACGGACAGCCAACAGACCAATGGACCTATCAAACAGTAAGCTGACACCACCACAATGATGGAGACATGAAGACGGACAGCCAACAGACCAGTGGACCTATCAAACAGTAAGCTGACACCACCACAATGATGGAGACATGAAGACGGACAGCCAACAGACCAGTGGACCTATCAAACAGTAAGCTGACACCACCAGAATGATGGAGACATGAAGACGGACAGCCAACAGGCCAGTGGACCTATCAAACACTAAGCTGACACCACCAGAATGATGGAGACATGAAGAACGACAGCCAACAGACCAGTTTTAAATGTTACAGGCTGGGATTGAACTCGAGATATCAGATCTTGAGTCCACGGCTCGATCAAAAGAACCAACCAGCCGGCGTTTTGATAAATAAATAAATGAAAAAGTAGATAAATGAATTAGAATTTTAATGAATAGATAAATAAACGAAGAAACAAACATATAAACAAATAAATAAATAACATTTTTGATAAATAGATAAATAAACGGGAAAAAATGAATAAGTAACAAAAAAATATTTAGAATTTTGATAAATAGATAAACAAACGAAGAAATAAGTAAGTAAATAAATTACAATTTTTATGAATAGATGACTAAACGAAGAAATAAACAAGTAAATAAATAAATAAATTAGAATTCTGATAAATAGACAAATAAACAAACAAATAAACAAGTAAAATAAATAAATAAATTAGAATGTTTATGAATAGATAAATAAACGACGAAATAAGTAATTAAGTGTACAAATGAATTAGAATTTTGATAAATAGATAAATAAACGAAGAAATATATTAGTTAATAAGTGATTTTGAAGGATCAATAAACGAAGTAAATAATGAATGAAACCAACATGATAAGCAAGCAGACCAATTAATAAGCAGGACCTTCAAACTGCACCAGCATGTTGACTCTGACGTAAATATTGTGTTAATTAAAAACGAAATATGATTCACAGCACTGTGAATCATCACTGGTCACGTCAACGATGGTGTGGTTGACACCATTTGGCCTGTGTTAGCTTGACTTCTAAGAGCATTTGCCTTGGGGGACAAAAATAATATTGAAACCATCTGAACATCAGAGGGACTTAATAGTATGACGCATGATCGTGTGTTGGTTTTAACCTTTTGATTCATTCCCACACCCTGTCCACTAGCATCCTGCATTGTCAACCATGCCAGCAAAGCAAAATGTTAACCCTTTGATGCCCACACCCTGTCCACTAGCATCCTGCATTGTCAACCATGCCAGCAAAGCAAAAAGTTAACCCTTTGATTCCCTCACCCCATCCACCAGCTTCCTGCAGGAAGCTGGTGGATAGGATGAGGGCATCAAAGGATTAACTTTTTGCTCTTGGTGGACAGGGTGTAGGAGTCAGAGGGTTAACGATGGTCCGATAGTGGTCTTGGGGTCCCCGTGGTTACAGCGATATGTTGATGACGCAGGGATAGTGGGTTTGTTCCTCCGCCAGGCCACAGGTCCCAAGTTCAATCCCCAGGGGTCACAGTTGCTGAAATCACCCCCCCCCCCCCCCCGTGGGGATGCCGGGGGCTCTTTCAGCACAAATAGTATCCCCCACCTTCTGGAAATTCTATGCTAGAAGTTTCCTCTTTTCTGTCACTCTCTTTGTTTCTGCCTTCCTCCTTTGCTTTGTCATTTCTTCCTGTCATTTTCTGTCTTGCTGGTCCATTCACCTGTATGTGTTTGATAAAGTCTTAGGTACTTTCTCTTAGGATTGATAATTGGGTACATGTGTTAAGCGCATTTTTGGCTTTAAGGAAATGTGAAAGAGAGCTACAAAACCTTGTGAATATACTTGAAACAGAAAGCAAAGGTAAGGGGTTGGAAGTAAACAGCAGGAAGACTGAAGTCATGGTGATCAGTAAAAAACATGAAATCCCCTCATGCAAAATAACAGCAAATGGCATAACCTTGACACAGGTTGATAAACTCAAATACCTGGGAACGATCATTTCATCAGACGACAGATGCACTTCAGAAATAGCCGGCAGAATCGGCCAAGCCATAACAGCATTCAAGAAGATGACAAGAATTCTTACCAACAAATGCCTGTCAATTAACATCAGGAAGTGAGTTCTTGAATGTTATATAGACCCAATACTGTTGTACGGATGCGAGGCGTGGACAGTCAACAAACAAAGCCAGAACAAGATCGAGGCAGCCGAGATGTGGTTTCTAAGAAGAATGTTGAGAGTTCCATGGATAGCAAAGAAAACAAACGAGACAGTCTTGATGGAGGCAGACACAAGTAGATCACTCATAAGGAAGATTAGGTAAAAGACAGGCAACATTTTTAGGCCATTTTATGAGAAAGGGGGATTTGGAGCACCTGGTCACAACGGGAAATCTGGAGGGAAAGAGAGCA
>JAPXFY010000018.1:2505035-2522535 GCA_030674185.1 Monoplex corrugatus
CTCTGTCTCTCTTTCTCTTTCTCTCTCTCTCTCTCTCTCTCTCCTTCTGTCTTTCTCTCTCCTTCTGTCTTTATCTTTCTCCCTATCTCTCTTTCTCTCTGTTTCTCTGTCTCTCTGTCTGTCTCTCTCTGTTTTTCTCTGTCTGTCTCTCTGTTTCTCTATCTCTCTGTCTGTCTGTCGTCTCTCTTTCACTCTCTCTGTGTCTCTCACTCACTCATTCACTCGTTCTCTCTCTCTTTTTCTCTCTCTCTGTCTTTCTCTCTCTGTCTTTCTCTCTCTCTCCCTCCCTCTCGCTCTCTCACTCTCTCTTTCTCTCTGTCTTGTCTCTTCTCTCTCTCTCTCTCTCTCTCTTCTCTCTCTCTCTGTCTCTCTCTCTCTCCTCTCTTGTGTCCATTTCCTCTTCCGCGCGCTCGCGCACGCGCACAAACCATAACAGAAAAATGGAACGTTGACTATGAATCGCAAACTTTCGTTTAAACACAATGGGTCTAAGTTTATAAAACACAGTTTGAAATCCTCTTTACTGTAACTAAAAGACCATTTTCTTCTGGTCACCAGAATATTCACACACAGCGATTGACGGGTGTAAGGTTATATAGCGGGAGTTCGAATCCTTCCCACTTTGGCTGCAAGTCCCTTTTTTACGTCTGGAGAAAAGTTGACACACAGCGGTTGATGGGGTATAAAGTGTGGGGGTTTGAATCCTCTTTACTTTGGGCGAAAATCCTCTTTTATCCTTATAATTCCAGCGAAACTGGCTCACGCCCAGGACTGAAAATCCTACCGACTGAATGGACAGACCAGGAACAAACGTCCGTGTCAGTGATGGAAGTCTGCTGTCATTGATAAGTGGATACAACTTTGCGTGTCTTACGTACTATAGACAGCTAGGATGTGGGGGGGGGGGGAGTTGATGGAAAGAGGAGAGGGAAGGAAAGAGAGGGTGGGGGGGACATAGAGAGACTGAAACAGAGACAGACAGATAGAGACAGAAAGACGGAGACAGACAGACAACAGAGACAGACACAGACAGACAGAAACGAGACAACGACAGATAGAACAGAGACAGAGACAGACAGATAGAGACAGACGGAGACAGACAGAGACAGAGACAGACAGATAGAGACAGAGACAGACAGACAGACAGACAGAGCAGAGACAGACAGAGACAGACAGAGACAGAGACAGAGACAGATAGACAGAGATAGACAGAGACAGACAGAGACAGACAGAGACAGGGACAGAAGAGACATTCAGAGACAGACATAGACAGACAGAGACAGAGACGGAAACAGATAGACACACAAAGAGACAGAGACAGACAGACAGACAGACAGACCTAGTTGTTTATGTGATTGTTGGTTTATTTAACTATTAAACTATACATTTGTTTATGTACGTAACTGTGTATTCATTATCTATGTTTTTTTGTTTTTGTTCATGTCTCTTTTTTAATTTTATCTTGATTAATTTGGTTTCTTTATTTACAAATGACATGAATGATGTATATCGAAGAGCACCAGTAGACCCAGGAGAATTGGACGGATTGCAGAGGGTGAGGACAGAGAGGTGCAGAGTGCTCGCGGCGACAAGGATAGATGCATACGGAGGGCCATGATCGCCAACGCTTGCGCAGGACTGGTGATGAGATGAGATGATGATGAGATGATGATCGATGATGAGACTAGTATATCACTATTGTCAACTCATGTGGATCAGTACACATAAACATATCAGATTTTTGTGGAGCACAGAGAAGTCAAGCTGTTAGGTGAGTGAACACTGCACCATGATTGTTGTACAGTCTGTATCTGTTAGGTGAGCTGACCACATGCACTATGTTGTGTACAGTCTGTATCTGTTAGGTCAGCTGACCACACTGCACTATGTTGTTGTACAGTCTGTATCTGTTAGGTCAGCTGACCACACTGCACTATGTTGTTGTACAGTCTGTATCTGTTAGGTGAGCTGTCCACACTGCACTATGTTGTTGTACAGTCTGTATCTGTTAGGTGAGCTGACCACACTGCACTATGTTGTTGTACAGTCTGTATCTGTTGGTAGCTGACCACACTGCACTATGTTGTTGTACAGTCTGTATCTGTTAGGTGAGCTGACCACACTGCACTATGTTGTTGTACAGTCTGTATCTGTTAGGTGAGCTGACCACACTGCACTATGTTGTTGTACAGTCTGTATCTGTTAGGTGAGCTGACCACACTCACTATGTTGTTGTACAGTCTGTATCTGTTAGGTCAGCTGACCACACTGCACTATGTTGTTGTACAGTCTGTATCTTTGGTGGGTGTGCATGCTGGGTGTTTTACTGTTCCATAAGCCAGCCACTGACATAACTTACGGAATCTTTAACGTGCATATTTGATATTCTGTATGCGTACACACACGAAGGGGGTTTAGGTACTGGCAGGTCTGCACACATGTTGACTCTGGGAGATGGGAAACATCTCCATCCTGTATTCGTGAGGTGGAGGTACACAGGCAGGATCGAACCCACGACCTTACGATTTGAAGTCTGATGTTTACCCATCTGATTACCGCGTCCATCATGGGGGTAAAGTGTGTCATCATCATCATCATCATCATCATCATTATCATCAATGTGCCCTGCCGCGTGGCGTTGGCGATCATGGCCCTCCATATGTATCTATCCCTTGTTGCCGCAATCACATCTTCCACCCTCTCTGTCCCCAGCCACTCTGCAAGCCCGTCCGATATTTTCTCCCTGGGTCTACCTGGTGCTCTCTTTCCCTCCAGCTCTCCTGTTGTGACCAGGTGCTCTAATTCCCCTTTCCTCATAAAATGGTCTATAAATGTTGCCTGTCTTTTCCTAATCTTCCTTATCAATGATCTTCTTGTGTCTGCCTCCATCAAGACTGTCTCGTTTGTTTTCTTTGCTGTCCGTGCAACTCAACGTTCTTCTTAGAAACCACATCTCGGCTGCCTCATCTTATTCTGGCTTTGCGTTTGACTGTCCACGCCTCACAACCTTATATCATTATCGGTTCTATGTAGCATTCAAAAACTCTATTTATGATGTTAATTGATAGGCATTTGTGGTAAGAATGCTTTTTATCTCCTTGAATGCTGTTTTGGCTTGGCCGACTCTGCTGGCTGTTTCTGATGTGAAGTGTTTAGCCCTGAGTTATCTTGTCAGCGGCGATAAACATTCACGGTGTTTGAGCAGGGTCTCGCTTCACATCTCTGCATGGCTGCCAACGCCTTGGCTTCGCTTGACTGACCAAAGACGTGTATAATAGCCATGTTCTCCACCCCTTCCACCCCGTCCCCATTCATCGACCGTTCTGCTTATCTCCCTTGCTGGTCAATGTCTCTTGTTGTTCAACACATCGTCATTATCATTATGGAGTAATAATCTATCTTTCGTCGCTGCAAGTATTTCTCCTATCTGTTCTGTCCTCAACCACTCTGCAAAACTGTCGAATATTTTCTTCCTGGGTCTACCTGGTGCTTTCTCCCTCTACCTTACCTGTTGTGACTAAGTGCTCAAATTTCTCTTGCCTCACAAAATGTCTTCTAAACGTTGCTTGTCTTTTCTTTATCTTCTTCATTCATCTTTTTGTTGTTTACTTCTTTCAAGACTGTCTTGTTTGTTCTCTTTATTTTCAATGGGACTCCTAAAATATTCTTCTTAGAAACCACATTTCAGCTGCCTCCGTCTTGTTCTGGCTTTGTTTGTTGATGGTCCAGGCTTCGCATGTATACAACATTACTGGTTCTATATAACACTGAAGAACTCTCTTCCTGATGCTAAGTTGACAGGCAGTTCCTGGTAAGAACGCTTTTCGTTTTCTTGAACGCTGTTTTAGCTTGGCCAGTTCTGCTGAATGCTTTTTTTTTTCAGTGTCAACATTAGTGTCAGTGTCAGTGTCAGTGTCAGTATCATGTCAATATTAGTGTTAGTGTCAGTATTAGTGTTAGTGTCAGTGTTAGATCATGTCAGTATTAGTGTCAGTGTCAGTGTCAGTGTCAGTATCAATGTCATATTAGTGTTAGTGTCAGTAATTAGTGTTAGTGTCAGTGTTAGTATCATGTCAGTATTAGTGTCAGTGTCAGTATTAGTGTCAGTGTCATGTCAGTATCAATGTCAGTATTAGTGTCAGTGTTAGTGTCAGTATCAATGTCAGTATTAGTGTCAGTGTCAGTATCAGCGTCAGTGTCATATAAGTGTCAGTGTCATTGTTAGTATCAACGTCAGTATTAGTGTCAGTATCAGTGTCAGTATCAGTATCAATGACAGTGGTAGTGTCAGCGTCAGTATCAGTGTCAGTGTCAGTATCAGTATCAGTGTCAGTGTCAGTGTTAGTATCTAGTGTCAGTGTCAGTGTCAGTGTTAGCATCAATGTTAGTATCAATGTCAGTTTTAGTGTCAATGTCAGTATTATTAGTGTCAGTGTCAGCACCAATGTCAGTGTTAGTGTCAGTGTTAGTGTCAGTATCAGTGTCAGTATCAGCACCAATGTCAGTATTAGTATCAGTGTCAGTGTCAGCACCAATGTCAGTATTAGTATCAGTGTCAGTATCAGCACCAATGTCAGTATTAGTATCAGTGTCAGTGTCAGTGGTTTTCCCAGTTGATGTCAACCGCCCACTCCCGGCGAAGCACTGTTCACACGCTCGGACGAACGTAATACTTACATACATGTACTTCTGCCTCAACACACAGGCTTATGTTTGCGTTTTTATCTGAGTGGTGGAGCAAATCTGTGTGTCTGGCCATGGTTTACTTGGGTGTGATACGATGGCGGTTACACCCTTTGCCTTCCATCGGATTTTGTACGGACTCTCTGCCAGCCTTTGTCGTTTCCACAGGCGGTAGGGGTGATTTTTCTGTTAGGGTTTTCTCCCTTAGTCTTCGTCTGTCTCTCGAGGTAACCACAAGGCTGTGGTGATTTTCTGTTAAGAGTTAACTCCCTTAGTCTTGGTCTGTCTCTCGAGGTAACCATAAGGTTGTAGTGGGGTTTTTTTGTTTTTGTCAGGGTTATCTCCCTTGCCCTTGGTCTGTCCCTCGAGATAATCACAAGGCTGTAGTGTTTTTTTTGTGTTTTTTTTTTGTCAGGGTTATCTCCCTTGGCCTTGGTCTGTCTCCCGAGATAACCATAAGGCTGTAGTGTTGTTGTTTTTGTGTTTTTTTGTCAGGGTTATCTCCCTTAGATTTGGTCTGTCTCCCGAGATAACCATAAGGCTGTAGTGTTTTTCTGTCAGAGTTAACTCCCGTGGCCTTATTCTCTCCCTTGATAACCATAAGGCTGTAGTGTTTTTCTGTCAGAGTTAACTCCCGTGGCCTTATTCTCTCCCTTGATATCCACAAGGCTGTAGTGTTTTTCTGTCAGAGTTAACTCCCGTGGCCTTATTCTCTCCCTTGATAACCATAAGGCTGTAGTGTTTTTCTGTCAGAGTTAACTCCCGTGGCCTTATTCTCTCCCTTGATAACCATAAGGCTGTAGTGTTTTTCTGTCAGAGTTAACTCCCGTGGCCTTATTCTCTCCCTTGATAACCACAAGGCTGTAGTGTTTTTCTGTCAGAGTTAACTCCCGTGGCCTTATTCTCTCCCTTGATAACCATAAGGCTGTAGTGTTTTTTCTGTCAGAGTTAACTCCCGTGGCCTTATTCTCTCCCTTGATAACCATAAGGCTGTAGTGTTTTTCTGTCAGAGTTAACTCCCGTGGCCTTATTCTCTCCCTTGATAACCATAAGGCTGTAGTGTTTTTCTGTCAGAGTTAACTCCCGTGGCCTTATTCTCTCCCTTGATAACCATAAGGCTGTAGTGTTTTTTCTGTCAGAGTTAACTCCCGTGGCCTTATTCTCTCCCTTGATAACCAAGGCTGTAGTGTTTTTCTGTCAGAGTTAACTCCCGTGGCCTTATTCTCTCCCTTGATATCCACAAGGCTGTATGTTTTTTCTGTCAGAGTTAACTCCCGTGGCCTTATTCTCTCCCTTGATAACCATAAGGCTGTAGTGTTTTTTCTGTCAGAGTTAACTCCCGTGGCCTTATTCTCTCCCTGATAACCACAAGGCTGTAGTGTTTTTCTGTCAGAGTTAACTCCCGTGGCCTTATTCTCTCCCTTGATAACCATAAGGCTGTAGTTGGTTTTTCTTCTGTCAAGGATGTTACTCTCCCGTGGCCTTATTCTCTCCCTTGATAACCATAAGGCTGTAGTGTTTTTCTGTCAGAGTTAACTCCCGTGGCCTTATTCTCTCCCTTGATAACCATAAGGCTGTAGTGTTTTTCTGTCAGAGTTAACTCCCGTGGCCTTATTCTCTCCTTGATAACCATAAGGCTGTAGTGTTTTTCTGTCAGAGTTAACTCCCGTGGCCTTATTCTCTCCCTTGATAACCATAAGGCTGTAGTGTTTTTCTGTCAGAGTTAACTCCCGTGGCCTATTCTCTCCTTGATAACCATAAGGCTGTAGTGTTTTTCTGTCAGAGTTAACTCCCGTGGCCTTATTCTCTCCCTTGATAACCATAAGGCTGTAGTGTTTTTCTGTCAGAGTAACTCCCTGGCCTTATTCTCTCCCTTGATATCCACAAGGCTGTAGTGTTTTTCTGTCAGAGTTACTCCCGTGGCCTTATTCTCTCCCTTGATATCCACAAGGCTGTAGTGTTTTCTGTCAGAGTTAACTCCCGTGGCCTTATTCTCCCTTGATATCCACAAGGCTGTAGTGTTTTTCTGTCAGAGTTAACTCCCGTGCCTTATTCTCTCCCTTGATATCCACAAGGCTGTGTGTTTTCTGTCAGAGTTCTCCCTGCTTATCTTCCTGATAACCACAAGGCTGTGGTGTTTTTCTGTCAGGGTTTGCTCCCTAGTCTGGTCTTCTCCAAGACACCACAAGGCATGGTGCTATTGACCAAGGACACCCACAAGGCACTGGTGCTATTGACCCAAGACACCCACAAGGCACTGGTGCTATTGACCCAGACACCCACAAGGCACTGGTCATTGACCCATACTGGGGGTCTGACTCACGGCACCAAGGCAAAACTAAAACAAAAACAAAAAAAAAAAAACAGATTCGTATGGAATACCATGGTCGCCAACGTCCACACCCCCCCCCCCCCACCACCCCGAGGCACACGACGACGACGATGATGATGATAATGATGATGATGACGATGACGACGACGACGACGACGATGATGATGATGATGATGATGATGATGATGATGATGATGATGATGATGATGATAACGATGATGATGATGATGATGATGATGATGATGATGATGATGATGATGATGGATGGTGGTGGTAGTGGTGGTGGTGGAGCAAATACCCATCTCACGGGCGATTTACTGGGAAAGGCTGACTCCAGTTATGTAGTCGAGTGACCATCCCCAACCCAATGGGTGGCCGGTGGCAGATGGCGGATTGCCTTCAGATATGGAGGTTATCTGTGAAATAAGCCAGGTTTGTCTGGACGAATTTTTTCTAAAGAGAATGTTAAAGAATGAACGAGACAGTCTTGAAAGAAGCAAACACAAAAAGATCATTAATTAAAGAAAAAGAATAGGAAAAGAAAATAACATTTATATGACATGTTATGAGGCGAGAGAAATTTGAGCACCTAGTCACAACAGGAAAGCTAGGAAAGAAATGAGTACTAGGTAGATCTAGGGAGAACATAGTACAGTTTTGCAGAGTGGATGAGGACAGAAAGGGTAGAAAACATGTTTGCAACAACAAAAGACAGACAGACACAGACAGACAGATAGAGAGGTGTATGCGTGGTGTGTTGGTGGTGTGTGTGTGTGTGTGTGTGTGTGAGTGTGTGGAGTGTGGTGTGTGTGTGTGTGTGTGAGTGTGTGTGTGTGTGTGTGGTGTGTGAGTGTGTGTGTGTGTGTGAGTGTATAAATGTGAGAGAGAGAGAGAGTGTGTGTGTATGTGTATATGTGTGTGTGTGTAAGAGTATATTAATGTGTGTGTGTGTGTGTGCGTGTGTGGCGTGGTGTGTGTGTGTGTCTGAGAGAGAGGGAGAGTGTGTGTGTAAGAGTGTATAAATGTGTGTGTGTGTGTGTGTGTGTGTGTGTGTGTGTGTGTGTGTGTGTGTGTGTGTGTGTGTGTGTGTGTGTGTGTGTGTGTGCATGAGTGAGTGTTTACAATAGTTTGTTGTCGTTGTTGTTGTGGTTATTGTCGTCGTCGTCGTTGTTGTTATTGTCGTCGTCGTCGTTGTTGTTATTGTCGTCGTCGTCGTTGTTGTTGTCGTTGTTGCTGTCGTTGCTGTTGTTGTCTTTCCTGTTGGCATTGGAAGCGTTCTTGTAATCAGTCTTCACATTGTAGAAAACAGCCAGACGGAAGTCTGGTCTAGACGATGCCGTGTTACTGATCTTCCCCTTCTGTTGTGAGATATCGCCATCATACTTTACCCACAACAAAGACACACAGACACACACACAGACACACACACAATGATAAAGCTGACTGTCTGACTGACAGACAGACAGACAGACAGACAGGCAAACACACAGACAGACATTCTGAGAGACAAGCGACACAGTGACAAGCTACAGAAGACGCGACAGCATACACAGACAGCATACAGAGATGACTAGACAGGCAAACACACAGACAAGCATACAGACAGACTGACAGACAGGCAAACACACAGACAAGCATACAGACAGACTGGCAGACAGGCAAACACAGAGACAAGCATACAGACAGATTGACAGACAGGCAAGCACACCAACACAGAGACAATCACACAGACAGACAGACAGGCAAACAGACAAGCACACAGACAGACAGACTGACAAACAGACAGGTAAACGGACAGACAGACAGACAGACAGACGCACAGACAGGCAAACATACACACAAACACACAGAAAGACTGACTGACAGACAGGCAAACACACAAACACACAGACTGACAGACAGGCAAACACACAGAAAAACACAGACAGACAGACTAACAGACGGGCAAACACACAAACATGCTGACAGACAGACAAACACACAGACAGACAGATAGACTGACAAACAAACAGGCAAACACACATACAAATCACAGAGATTCCCGTTAACTTGCAAGATACTGACACATCACATCCACAGGAAACACGCAGACAGACAGACAGTCAGCAGACAGACAGTCAGTCAGACAAGTAATTTGTAAATTGCATGATATTGACACATTACAGTCACAGCACATACGAACAGACAGACAGACGAACAGACAGACAGACAGACAGACAAACAAATAGACAAATAATTTGTAAGTTGTATGACACCTACACATTACAGTCACAACACACATTCAGACAGACAGAAAGGCAGACAGACAGGCAGGCAGACAAACAGGCATAACAAAGCAGACAGAAAGGCAGAAAGGCAGACAAGCAGGCAGACAGAAAGGCAGGCAGACAGACAGAGAGACAGACAGACAGACAGAAAGGCAGACAGACAGGCAGAAAGGCAGACAGACAGACAGGCAGGCAGGCAGGCAGGCAGGCAGGCAGACATACAGGCAGACAGGAAGACAAACAGACAGACAGACAGACAGATAAGTAATTTGTAAGCTGCATGATACAAATTACAGTCACAGCACACACGCAGACAGACAGACAGACAGAAAGGCAAAGAGCCAGACAGGCCAGACAGACAGGCAGGCAAAGTGGCAGACAGGCAGACAGACAGACAGACAGACAGGTAGCAGGCAGGCAGGCAGGCAGGCAAACAGACAGACAAAAGGCAAAGAGGCAGACAAGCAGACAGATAGACAGACAGACAGACACACAGACAGACAGAGAAGTAATTTGTGGAAATCTTGGCACTGTCCAGTAGGCAGGCTCCATAGAGAAGTCGGTATGATGTTACAACTGCCGCCTTGCACTGGTAATTTCTCCCCTTACACAATGATAGTATTTACTGGCTTGCTTGTTTACTTGCTTGTATTCCTTGTTTACTTGCTTGATTCCTTGTTTACTTGCTTGTTTACTTGCTTGCTTGTCTTCTTTGCTTGTTTACTTGCTTGCTTGCTTGCTTTACTCGCTTGCCTTGCTTGTTACTTGCTTGCTTGCTTGTTTACTCGCTTCCTTGCTTGTTTACTTGCTTCTTGCTTGTTTACTTGCTTCCTTGCTTGTTTACTTGCTTCTCTTGTTTACTTGCTTGCTTGCCCTTCTTGTGTTTACTTGCTTGCGTGCTTGCTTGCTTGTTTACTTGCTTCATGCTTGCTTGTTACTGCTTCCTTGTTGTTCTTGCTTGCTGTTGCTTGGCTTGTTACTGCTTGCTGCTTGACTTGATTGAGTGCTCTTGTTTGACTGCTGCTGACTGACTGACTGACTGGCTGACTGGACTTGACTGACTGAGCTGACTGGACTGACTGACTGGCTGACTGGCTGACTGACTGACTGGACTGGTTGACTGACTGGCTGACTGACTGCTGCTGGCTGACTGGCTGACTGACTGACTGACTGACTGGCTGACTGGCTGACTGGACTGACTGACTGACTGGCTGTGACTGACTGGACTGACTGACTGACTGGACTGGCTGACTGACTCTGACTGGACTGACTGACTGACTGACTGACTGACTGGCTGCTGACTGACTGGCTGACTGACTGACTGGCTGACTGATACTGACTGGCTGACTGACTGACTGGCTGTGGAGCTGGACTGACTGATGCTGACTGACTGACTGACTGCTGGCTGACTGACTGACTGACTGGCTGACTGACTGGCTGACTGCTGACTGGCTGACTGACTGGCTGACTGGCTGACTGACTGGCTGACTGGACTGACTGGCTGACTGGCTGGCTGGCTGACTGACTAACTGACTGACTGGACAGGCTGACTGGACTGACTGGCTGACTGACTAACTGACTAGCTGACTGGCTGGACTGGACTGGACTGACTGACTAGCTGACTGACTGACTGCCTATGACACGAAAACATTCGTCTATCTGAACGCATACGCATGCACCTTCATATAGCCACACAGGCACATAGTCACACACAAGCACACACACACGCAAAGCACACACACACAACACACACCACACACACACACACAGACACTACACACACACACACACACACACACACACTCTCTCTCTCTCTCTCTCACAATATTTGCACATACACACATACTTGTACACACACACACATACTTGTACACACACACACACACACACACACACACACACACACACACACACACACACAGCAGAGATCTCTCACTCTCACACCTCGCACACACACACACTCAACACACAGTCACACACACACACAGCATCCAACAACACACACACAGAGTCACATACAAGTCACACACACACGCACACACACACACTCACACACACACGCACACACACACACACAAGTCACACACAGAGTCACACACAGAGTCACACACACACCACACACACACACACACACACACACACCACCGAGTCACACAAAATACACACACACACATATGCACACACAAATGTACAAAGATATGCAGACATGTAGGTACGCACGGAGGCATGGATATACACACGCTCCACGCAGACAAGACATAAACATTAACACAAGGACAACATACTGGCGAACACACATACACTGACACAGACTTCCAAACAAATCGACACACAAATACAGGGGGGGGGGGGGGGTGCAAAAGTAGGTATACAGTAAGTATCACATCATTATTTATAATGCTTAATTCCGCTCTCGATTAGAGGAGTGTGTGAATACCGACGGCAAGCAGTTTGAGTATCTGAGGGATTAAAGCTGTGCTTGTTATTACATGTATATACAATATTCATTTGTTTGTGTAATAAATGCAATGAGTATTGTACGTGTTTTCTTTTTTCATAACTGTATACCTACTTTTGCACCCCCCTGTAGAATTATCTCGCTATAACCATTATGCGAGTACAGTACCAACAATTGGACAAAGAGGAAAGACGAGAAAAAGGTGAATTTATTATCAACCCTTTGACTCCCGCACCCTGTCCACCAGCATCCTGCATTGTCAGCCAAGCTAGCAAAGCAAAAACTTAACCCTTTGACTCCCGCATCCTGTCCACCAGCATCTTGCATTGTCAACCATGCTAGCAAAGCAAAAACTTAACCCTTTGACTCCCTCACCCTACTCACCAGCTTCTTACAGAAAACTGGTGGATAGGGTGAGGGAGTCAATGGGTTAAATTTTTATATTTGGTGGATATGGTGCTGAGGTCAAAGGGTTAAGTTCGTAGAACTGTTTGAAGAGATAATGTTTTAGTTTCAGTTTCAGTTTCTCAAGATGACGTCTCCGCGCTCGGAATAAATTCCATATGTACTAACGTCACAGGTGCCATGTGTATGGTGATCATGGCACAAGCCTCAAGCCTGCACATAAACCCATGAGCTGGCCATGTGTGATGGTGATCAGGCACAAGCCTCAAGCCTGCACATAAACCCATGAGCTGGCCATGTGTATGGTGATCATGGCACAAGCCTTAAGCCTGCACATAAACCCATGGTCTGGCCATGTGTTGGTGATCATGGCACAAGCCTTAAGCCTGCACATAAACCCATGAGCTGGCCATGTGTATGGTGATCATGGCACAACGCCTTAAGCCTGCACATAAACCCATGAGCTGGCCATGTGTATGGTGATCATGGCACTGCCTTAAGCCTGCACATAAACCCTGGCCATGTGTATGGTGATCATGGCACACGCCTTAAGCCTGCACATAAACCCATGAGCTGGCCAGGTGCCATGTGTGTGGTGATCATGGCACACGCCTTAAGCCTGCACATAAACCCGTGAGCTGGCCAGGTGCCATGTGTGTGGTGATCATGGCACACGCCTTAAGCCTGCACATAAACCCATGAGCTGGCCATGTGTATGGTCATCATGGCACAAGCCTTTAAGCCTGCACATAAACCCATGAGCTGGCCATGTGTGTGGTGATCATGGCACAAGCCTTAAGCCTGCACATAAACCCATGAGCTGGCCGTGTGTATGGTGATTATGGCACAAGCCTTAAGCCTGCACATAAACCCATGAGCTGTCCATATGTATGGTGATCATGGCACAAGCCTTAAGCCTGCACATAAACCCATGAGCTGACCAAAACTATACTTTAAAAGGGATCTCTACGAAAGTATGTTCTGCCGAGACGATATTGTATTGCAGTTTGTTGGTTTATTTATTCGCCGTGGCAAAGTTATAGGGGTAACCTGTTATGTAGTTCACCGGCTTGGCAGGCTGATGAAAAAAATACTAGTGACAAAAAGGATACGTCCTTGGCAAGGTGAGTGTTTTTCATTAGGAGGAGAGCTGTGACGAATGGACATGTTATCTTCTGAAGACAAATACTATGCATCGTCTCGTATACATATACATAGCATACAGGCCCACATATATGCGCGCCCATGCAAGCACGCACGCGCGAGAGCGCGCGCGCGCTCATACACACACACACACACACACACACACACACACACAAACACACACACACACACACACACACACACACACACACACACACACACACACACACACACACACACACACGTCATATACACATTGTATTCTTGGGTTTCTGTACATATATACTTTGTGTGTGTATGTTTGCGGACATTCGCGCACACGTGGAGCAGACTGGGGTGCGCACGCATCTTCTCTCTTGTGTGTGTGTGTGTGTGTGTGTGTGTGTGTGTGTGTGTGTGTGTGTGTGTGTGTGTGTGTGTGTGTGTGTGTGTTGTGTGTTGGTGTGTGTGTGTGTGTGTGTGTGTGTGTGTGTGTGTGATGTGTAGGTGTGTGTGGTGGTTGTGTGTGTGTGTTGTGTGCACTACTGGCTGTTATCAAAACTTAATTATGCGTTATAAAGATTTTCTCAGCTGTCAGCGGATGGATTTGGGTGATGTGTTTGTGACTCTCACTCTCCCCTCTCTCCTCCTCCTCTCTCCTCCCCATCTCCCTCCACCTACATACACATACACAATCGCACACACACACACACACACAAAACAAAACAACACCACACACACACACACACACATCACAACACACACACACACACACACACACACACACACAACACAACCACACACCACACACACAACACAATACACACACACACACACACACACACACACACACAACACACACACACACACACACACACACACACACACACACAACACACACACACACACAGACACACACACACACACACACACAATACACACAACACACCCCACCACACACACCACACACACACACACACACACACACCACACAACACATACACAACACACACACCACACACATAACCACACACAAACACACACACCACACACACACACACGCAACACACACACACAAAAACACACACACCACATAACCCACACCACACATCACACACACAACACACACACAGCACACAACGCACACACACACAACACATCACAACACACACCAAAACACACAAAACACAGCAACACGCACACACACACCACACACACACACACACAACTACACAACACACACACACACACACACATACACACACACAACACACACCACACACACACAACACACACAACACACCACACACACACACACACACACCACACCACACACACACACACACACACACACACACACACCACACACACACACACACACAACACAACCACCACACACCCTACACACACACAACACACACACACACACACACACACACACACACACACACACACACACACACACACACACACAACACATACAGCAAACCAAGCTTTACACCAACATGGCAGATGTTACCAATAAAGAAGCCAGAGGAATGGAAGCAGAATATTTATCACTGCTCTTACTGTTGCTTTAGTATCCCCCCATCCACCCCCACTCTCTCCGTGCACGTACAGCTTGTCCCTCAACCACAGACATCTAAGATATAGACTGCGCGTGCCTGCCTGCGAGTGGCCCCATCGCGCCACCATTTATCGAGGACCGGTCTGCTCGCTCTCGGCAGCTGGGCGTAGTACAATTTAGTAATGACCGGCGTGTTAATTTGACTGAAAAACGTGTTTCACTGTTAAAAAAATATCGGGAACAACTACCAGTACTGTTTAGCAGAAGGTTTTAGCTAAGGGACAGAGTCTGTTTAGTTGGTGTAGCTTTACACTTGATGCTTTGACTGATAACGGAATAAAGTGACCCCCCTGACCACGAAATTACAATGCCATGTGTTAGGTCTGCACTATCTTATTGATAAACTGTCAGCTAGATACCAGGCGTGGAAATTCACGAGTTATTATAAAGTTTACCATCTAAATTGACTGCTCTCTCTCTCTCTCTCTCTCTCTCTCTCTCTCTCATGTGAATATTTATGTCATTTATAGAAATCATCACACAAAGACAAAGTGCAATTCTTGTTGTGTTGTCCAGCCTTAAGAAATTTCAGAATAAACTACTGCAGAGAAAAACATCTTCAACCAAAATATACATTAATCCATACAGTTTTTACAGTGTCAGATTGAATTTACTCATGTCGTAGAGTATGGCGTCTACTGTTTGTAATCTGGCCACATACACCTAAATAGGACTGATCAGAATACATATCATAAATGTGTTACATGTTTAATGTTGATGCTTGCTGCTGTCAATTTCTTTGATCTGATTTGTTATGATTGTCAGAGTATTTCGTTTATGGGTCAGGACGCTTAGCCCACTTTTCTTTGTTCATTTACTTTTGCTGTTAAGCCCATGTTCCCCCTTAAGTAAGAGACTTTGAACTTTTTCAGTTTAAATATCATAATATGTGAATCGTGAATCTCTGTGTTTGTCCGTGTGTGTGTGAGTTGTGTGTGTGTGTGTGTGTGCGTGCGTGTGTGTGTGCGTGCGTGCGTGTGTGTGCGCGTGTGGTGTGTGTGTGTATGCGGAAGAGAGAGACAAATTTTACACACACACACACAAACACACACACATACTCATGCACGCGCGCGCACGCACAAACACACACACACGCACACACACTCACCACACGCACGCTAATAATGGGTCAACGGAGATTTCTTTAAAAAAAAGATTTACACAGAGTAAACAACAGACTGCTGAGCGCTGGTAGGTCCCCAAAATGGCGGCCACTTGCAGCCAGCGGTGGGGCCATTTCGCCTCAACGCTCGCAGACAGGCGCGCGCAGTCTATATCTTAGATGTCTGTGCCCTCAACCCTCAGGTCATTGGGGAGTGAGGTGGTAAACACCACAACTGTTCTTGGGGTGCCAGCATTGTAAAGGCGGTGCCCATCTCCTCTTCTTCACTGTTTGACCTTTCCCTAACTGTGAAGACAGTCAGGTACCATTGACAGCTGTTTGACCTTTCCCTAACTGTGAAGACAGTCAGGTAGCCATTGACAGCTGTTTGACCTTTCCTTAACTGTGAAGACAGTCAGGTACCCATTGACAGCTGTTTGACCTTTCCTTAACTGTGAAGACAGTCAGGTACCATTGACAGCTGTTTGACCTTTCCTTAACTGTGAAGACAGTCAGGTAGCCATTGACAGCTGTTTGACCTTTCCCTAACTGTGAAGACAGTCAGGTAGCCATTGACAGCTGTTTGACCTTTCCCTAACTGTGAAGACAGTCAGGTACCCATTGACAGCTGTTTGGCCTTTCCCTAATTGTGAAGACAGTCAGGTAGCCATTGACAGCTGTTTGACCTTTCCCTATCTGTGAAGACAGTCAGGTACCATTGACAGCTGTTTGACCTTTCCCTAAGTGTGAAGACAGTCAGGTACCCATTGACAGCTGTTTGGCCTTTCCCTAATTGTGAAGACAGTCAGGTACCCGTTGACAGCTGTTTGACCTTTCCCTAACTGTGAAGACAGTCAGGTAGCCATTGACAGCTGTTTGACCTTTCCCTAACTGTGAAGACAGTCAGGTACCCATTGACAGCTGTTTGGCCTTTCCCTAACTGTGAAGACAGTCAGGTACCCGTTGACAGCTGTTTGACCTTTCCCTAACTGTGAAGACAGACAGGTAGCCATTGACAGCTGTTTGACCTTTCCCTAACTGTGAAGACAGTCAGGTACCCACTGACAGCTGTTTGACCTTCCCCTAACTGTGAAGACAGTCAGGTAGCCATTAACAGCTGTTTGACCTTTCCCTAACTGTGAAGACAGTCAGGTACCCACTGACAGCTGTTTGACCTTTCCCTAACTGTGAAGACAGTCAGGTAGCCATTGACAGCTGTTTGACCTTTCCCTAACTGTGAAGACAGTCAGGTACCCACTGACAGCTGTTTGACCTTTCCCTAACTGTGAAGACAGACAGGTACCCACTGACAGCTGTTTGACCTTTCCCTAACTGTGAAGACAGTCAGGTAGCCATTGACAGCTGTTTGACCTTTCCCTATCTGTGAAGACAGTCAGGTAGCCATTGACAGCTGTTTGAGCTTTCCCTAACTGTGAAGACAGACAGGTACCCACTGACAGCTGTTTGACCTTTCCCTAACTGTAAAGATAGTCAGGTAGCCATT
>JAPXFY010000018.1:2527535-2532535 GCA_030674185.1 Monoplex corrugatus
GACATCATCATCATTGGCATTGACCTCATCATCATTGGCATTGGCCTCATCATCATTGGCATTGACCTCATCATCATCATCATTGGCATTGACCTCATCATCATTGGCATTGGGCTCATATATCATTGACTCATCATCATATGGCATTGCCTCATCATCATTCATTATTATTGGCATGTGCCTCATCATCATTGGCATTGACCTCATCATCATTGGCATTGACCTCATCATCATTGGCATTGACCTCATCATCATTGGCATGTCTTGGCATCATCATCATCATTGGCATTGACCTCATCATCATCATTCATTGGCCATATTGCAATCATCATCATTGGCATTGACCTCATCATCATCATTGGCATTGACCTATCATCATCATTGGCATTGGCTCATCATCATTGGCATTGACTCTATCATCATTGGCATTGTCATCTCATTGCATCTCATCATCATATTGGCATTGCCTCATCATCATTGGCATTGGGCTCATCATCATCATTGGCATTGACATCATCATCATCATTGGCATTGACATCATCATCATTGGCATTGACATCATCATCATCATTGGCATTGACCTCATCATCATTGGCATTGGGCTCATTCATCATTGGCAATTGACTGCATCATCATCATTGGCATTGACATCATCATCATCATTGGCATTGCCCATCATCATCTATCATTATTGGCATTGACTCATCACATCTATCATCATCATTGGCATTGGCCTCATCATCATTGGCATTGACCTCATCATCATTGGCATTGACATCATCATCATTGGCATTGACCTCATCATCATTGGCATTGGACCTCATCATCATTGGCATTGACATCATCATCATTGGCATTGACTCATCATCATTGGCATTGGCCTCATCATCATTGGCATTGACCTCATCATCATTGGCATTGACATCATCATCATTGGCATTGACCTCATCATCATTGGCATTGGCCTCATCATCATTGGCATTGGGCCTCATCATCATTGGCATTGGGCTCATCATCATCATTGGACATTGACCTCATCATCATTGGCATTGGCCTCATCTCATCATTGGCATTGACATCATCATCATTGGCATTGGCGTCATCATCATTGGCATTGGCCTCATCATCATCTATTGGCCTCATCATCATTGGCATTGACATCATCATCATTGGCATTGACATCATCATCATTGGCATTGGGCTCATCATCATCATTGGCATTGGCCTCATCATCATTGGCATTGGGCTCATCATCATCATTAGCATTGACATCATCATCATTGGCATTGGCCTCATCATCATTGGCATTGGCCTCATCATCATCATTGGCATTGACATCATCATCATTGGCATTAGCCTCATCATCATTGGCATTGACATCATCATCATCATTGGCATTGACATCATCATCATCATTGGCATTGACATCATCATCATCATTGGCATTGACATCATCATCATCATTGGCATTGGCCTCATCATCATCATTGGCATTGACATCATCATCATCATCATTGGCATTGACATCATCATCATTGGCATTGGCCTCATCATCATTGGCATTGGCCTCATCATCATCATTGGCATTGACCTCATCATCACAATCATTGGCATTGACCTCATCATCATCATCATTGGCATTGGCCTCATCATCATCATCATTGGCATTGGCCTCATCATCATTGGCCTCATCATCATCATTGGCCTCATCATCATTGACATCATCATCATTGGCCTCATCATCATTGACATCATCATCATTGGCCTCATCATCATTGACATCATCATCATTGGCCTCATCATCATTGACATCATCATCATTGGCCTCATCATCATTGGCATTGGCCTCATCATCATCATCACTGACATCATCATCATTGGCCTCATCATAAGTCTGAAGAAGACAGAAATCATGAAACAGAAAGACAGCGGAGACCCCACCATCAGCATCAGCGATCTAACCCTGCAAGTGGTTCATGAATTCACCTGTCTAGGATTGACAGTTTCCAGCAATCTGTGTCTGGATTCAGAGCTCAGCAGGAGGATAGGCAAAGCTGCCACTGCCATGGTCAAGCTGGCCAAGACTGTATGGGAAAACAACAAGCTGACCACAGCCACCAAGACCGGGATGTACAGAGCCTGCACACTGAATACACTTCTCTACAGCAGGGAGAGCTGGACAATCTATGTACACCAAGAGCACTGCTTCTATAGCTTCCATCTGTAGCGCTAGGGACAGATCTTTGGCATTTCCTGGAAGGACTGTGTTCCGGACAAGGACGTCCTGCACCAGGCCAGCATACCATGTATGTATGCATGACCTCTTCAGACAATAGCGACAACTGGTCTGGCTTGGCCATGTCCACCACATGCATGATGATCACATCCGAAGTGGTGTTCCTTATGGAAAGCTCGCTACGGAATGTCGGTCCAAAGAGAGCCCACTGCTCAGACAAAAGGACACCAGCAAACGTGACCTGAAGTCTGTTGATATCAGTGTGCACACCTGGGAATAGACAGGTAGAAATCGCTGTGCCTGGCCACAGGCTGTACGTGCAGGCAATCACCATAGCAGAAGAGAAATGATCTCCACTGTGGTCAGACAGAACAGAGAGAGAAGACAGCTGCGGCTGCGACCACCTAGCCACAGCCATCAGCCTTCATGTGCCAAGGACATCCACTTAAAGAATTGACTTGTTCAGCCACAGTGGACACTGTTCCACACCCAGCTGAGTAACCACCCGGGCGCCTACATTGTCCAACCAGACAGACGGGGGCCATCATTACATTTACTACAACACAATTACTGCTTTCTTTGCCTTGGTCCTACTGCTTTCTTTGCCTTGGTCCTACTGCTTTCTTTGCCTTGGTCCTACTGCTTTCTTTGCCTTGGTCCTACTGCTTTCTTTGCCTTGGTCCTACTGCGACAACAATGAATATTACTTCTGCTGTTGCTGTTGCTGTTGCTGTTGCTGCTGCTGCTGCTGTTGTTGCTGCTGTTGCTGCTGTTGCTGCTGTTGCTGTTGTTGCTGTTGATGTTGATGTTGTTGCTGTTGCTGCTGTTGCTGCTGCTGCTGCTCCTATCACAACAAGAACCACTGGTACAGTTTTCCCCACTGTTTCCAACTGTGTATTGTTGTGTGGTTTGGCATTTGAAAAGCGAGTGTGTGTGTGTGTGTGTGTGTACGTGTTTGTGTGTGTGTGCACGTGTGTGTGCGTGTGTGTGCATGTGTATGCTTCTCTCTCTCTCTCTCTCTCTCTCTCTCTCTCTCCCTCTCTCTCTCTCTCCCTCTCTCTCTCTATTTCACCCCTTCTCTCTTCCCCCTCTTTCTGTGTGTGTGTGTGTGTGTGTGTGTGGAGTGGTGTGTGTGTGTGTGTGAGTGTGTGTGGTGTGAGTGTGTGTGGTGGTGTGTGTGTGTGTGTGTGTGTGTGTGTGTGTCTGTATTTTCTGTCTGTCTGTCTGTCTGTGTAATGTATGTTTGTGTGTGTATCGATGTGTGTATGTGTGTGTATGTATGTGTAGTGTGTGCTGTGTTGTGTATGTATGTGTGTATGTGTGTGTATGGATGTGTGTGTATATGTGTGTATGTATGTGTTGCGTGTTGTAGTGTGTGTTGTGTACGTGTGTGTGTGTGTGTGTGTGTGTTGTATGTATGTGTGTGTATGGGGTGGGGAGAAGCTAATATCGTTTCAGTCTGTCGCTACTGGTAAGGGACAAAGCCTACTATCACTACTACCGCTACTGCTACTACTACATGTACTACAACTTTAAACTATTGCTACCATTTATATTGCACATTTAAACTATTGCTACTACTATTACTAAACTATTGCTACCATTTATATTGCAAATCTAAACTATTGCTACCGGTATTTCTACAGTTTGAATCTATTGCCACTACAATTACTACAAATTTCCAATTATTACTACTACTGTTACTACAAATTAAAACTACTGCTGCTACTGTTACTACAAATTTCAAACTATTACTACTACTGTTACTACAAATTAAAACTACTGCTGCTACTGTTACTACAAATTTCAAACTATTACTACTACTGTTACTACAAATTAAAACTACTGCTGCTACTGTTACTACAAATTTCCAATTATTACTACTACTGTTACTACAAATTAAAACTACTGCTGCTACTGTTACTACAAATTTCAAACTATTACTACTACTGTTACTACAAATTTAAACGATTGATACTACTATTACTACAGATTCAAACTATTGCGACTACTGCTGCAGCTACTGTTTCTGCGACTATTAGTATTACTACTACTTTTACTGCTACTACTACTATTACTACTACCACTACTACTGCTGCTGCTGCTGCAATCTCCTTCGCCTATATTTTGTGTAAAGTGTGTACTTTGTGCACTCAGATGTGTGTGGTGTGTGCCAGAAATGGAGGGAGGGTGGCAATCGTAACGCGTATCTCATTATGTATAGGGGGGGGGGGTAGGGATAAGGAGAGGGATAAGTCCTTTCCCATGTGTCGCTAGTTGTCTGGGTGCAAAGCCTACTGTTACTGTATCATGTTGGGGACAAAGCCTACTGTTACTGTATCATGTTGGGGACAAAGCCTACTGTTACTGTATCATGTTGGGGACAAAGCCTACTGTTACTGTATCATGTTGGGGACAAAGCCTACTGTTACTGTATCATGTTGGGGACAAAGCCTACTGTTACTGTATCATGTTGGGGACAAAGCCTACTGTTACTGTATCATGTCAGGGATAAAGCCTACTGTTACTGTATCATGTCAGGGACACAGCCTACTGTTACTGTATCATGTTGGGGACAAAGCCTACTGTTACTGTATCATGTCAGGGACACGGCCTACTGTTACTGTATCATGTTGGGGACAAAGCCTACTGTTACTGTATCATGTCAGGGACACGGCCTACTGTTACTGTATCATGTCAGGGACAAAGCCTACTGTTACTGTATCATGTTGGGGACAAAGCCTACTGTTACTGTATCATGTTG
>JAPXFY010000018.1:2537535-2540035 GCA_030674185.1 Monoplex corrugatus
GTTACCTGTCTCCCTATCCATGTCTATGGTGTGACAGAACTAGTTACCTGTCTCCCTATCCATGTCTATGGTGTGACAGAGCTAGTTACCTGTCTCCCTATCCACGTCTATGGTGTGACAGAACTAGTTGTCTGTCTCCTTATCCATGTCTATGGTGTGACAGAGCTAGTTGCCTGTCTCCCTATCCATGTCTATGGTGTGACAGAGCTAGTTACCTGTCTCCCTATCCATGTTTGTGGTGTGACAGAGCTAGTTGTCTGTCTCCCTATCCATGTCTATGGTGTGACAGAACTAGTTACCTGTCTCCCTATCCATGTCTATGGTGTGACAGAGCTAGTTGCCTGTCTCCCTATCCATGTCTATGGTGTGACAGAGCTAGTTGCCTGTCTCCCTATCCATGTCTATGGTGTGACAGAGCTAGTTACCTGTCTCCCTATCCATGTCTATGGTGTGACAGAGCTAGTTGCCTGTCTCCCTATCCATGTCTATGGTGTGACAGAGCTAGTTGCCTGTCTCTCTATCCATGTCTATGGTGTGACAGAGCTGTTTGCCTGTCTCTCTATCCATGTCTATGAAAGTGTGGAAGATGTTCTTATGATATTATTCTCGCTCTCTGAAACCCGACAAGTGTTATACAAATAGAAATCGATCTGTTTCACAAATGTCACGGAGACGACATTTAGCCAGAACTTTCTTTCTATTTATTCATTTGTTTTTGTTTTTCGTTTTGTTTTGTTTTGTCTTGTTTTCATTTTGTGTGTGTGTGTGTGTTTTTGTTTTGTTTTTTCGTTCTATCTATTATCATCTCAAGGTCATACTAGATTAACTATGCGAAACACAGGATGCTTTTTTTTCGGGGAGACCGTCTCGCCGCCTTGCAGCGCCACTTCTTTTTTCCCTCCTTTCCCTTTTTCTGTATGTGTGTGTTTCTGTGTGTTTCTGAAACTGGGGTTTTCAGTAGTTTTGTCTGGAGAAACTTCTCAGTTGTTGTGGGATCTTTAACGGGCGCAGAACGTGTGTTGCATACGAGGGATCGGTTTGTGGTGTCGTCCAAAAGACTAGCATGCAGACCATCACTAGAGGTCTAGTGGAGAGGTGGAGGGTAGAACTAACACCCCTGTCCTTTCCGCGGTTTGAACCCCTGTTTCTGTTGTCCTAGATTGTTGTTGTAACCACTCAGCCACACACTTCACATACAGCCATTGATTGTGTGAAGGGGGAGGGTAGGAATGCGCGTACGTGCGCGTCTGTGTACGTGTGTGCATACATGGACGTGCAGTTATCGTTGTTCCTTTGTTCTTGGGGTTTTGTGTTTTATTTATTTCGTTTATTGTTTATCTATTTGTTCGTTTTTTTTACTTGTATGTCTCTGTCTATCTCTCTGTCTCTGTCTGTCTGTTTCTCTGTCTGTCTGTCTGTCTGTCTGTCTCTCTCTCTCTCTCTTTCTCTCTCTCTCTCCCTCTCTCTCTCTCTCTCTCTCTCTCTCTCTCTCTCTTTCTCTTATATTAATTCTGTGTTAGCATGTGTTCGTGACAAAGATATGTACTCCAACTTTTTCGAATGTCCACGAGGAGTGAAACAAGGATGTCTCCTCAACCCCTTACTATTTTCATTTTTCATTAATGAGTTAGCGTTAGAAATAGCCAAAAAAGGGAGACATGGTGTACAGTTATTGTCTGGTGCTGTTGAAGTCTTTTTACTGCTATTTGCTGATGATGTGGTGCTTTTGTCAGACACTGTCATAGGGTTACAAAATCAACTAAATGCTTTAAAACATGAATCTGATAGGTTATTACTGTCTGTGAACCTAGAAAAGACGAATGTGATGATTTTCCGTAAGGGGGACATCTTTCGGCTCGAGAAAAATGGTTTTATGGTGACTCTGAAGTTAAAGTAACAAACTCATATACATATCTAGGTATTATTTTTACATTAAAACTGAGTCTCCAAAGCGCATGGGTGGAAAGCAACAGAAAAGGGAAAAGAGGAACGATGGAAATTTTAAGATCTTTAAGAAAATTGAACTGCACTGACTTCTCGTTTTTTTGGAAACTTTTCGACTCGCAGATTGAACCAATCTTAACGTATGGCTCAGAAATATGGGGATTTTCGAGCAATTATAAAATGGAAAAGGTACATACATTTGCCATCAAACGCTTCCTTTCGGTACCATTGCATTGATCTAATTAAATGTTATATGGAGAAACTGGTCGTTATTCTTTGTTTCTGAAAACTCAAGTGAAGTGTATTAAATACTGGCTGAAAGAATGTCAAGATTGTGCAAGCAGGCATATGAGATGTTACTGAATCAATTAGATTCGGGTAAACAAAACTGGGCATATTTCGTTAAGAAAATGTTAACCACACATGGATTTGGTATTGTGTGGATGTGCCAGGGAGTTGGTTATGAACAAGGATTTATTTCAGAATTTAGGGATAGACTAGTTGATTCGTACAAACAAAACTGGCACGCTCAAATGGAAGAATCTGAGAAATAGGA
>JAPXFY010000018.1:2545035-2555035 GCA_030674185.1 Monoplex corrugatus
ACACCCACCACACCATACCACACCACACCATACCATACCATACCATACCACACCACACCATACCACACCAACCCACCACACCATACCACACCATACCACCACATCACACCATACACACCACACCACACCACACCATACCACACCATACCACACCATACCACACCACACTACACCACACTACACCACACCACACCATACCACACCATACCACACCACACTACACCACACCATACCACACCACACCATACCACACCACACCATACCATACCACACCACACCATACCACACCATACCACACCACACCACACCATACCATACCACACCACACCACACCATACCACACCATACCACACCACACTATACCACACCACACCACACCATACCACACCACACCACACCACACCATATTATTATTATACCACACTACACTACACCACACCATACCACACCACACCACACCATACCATACCACACCATACCATACCATGCCACCCCACCCACACCATACTACACCATACCACACCACACCACATCACACCATACCACACCACACCACAACATACCACACCATACCACACCACACCATACCATACCACACCACACCATACCACACCATACCATACCATACCATACCATACCACACCACACCACACCATACGACACCATACCATACCACACCACACCACACCATACCATACCATACCATACCACACCACACCACACCACACCATGCCGTACCACACCACACCACACCATTACCACACCATATCACACCATACCACACCACACCATACCATACCACAACACAACACACCACACCATACCACACCACACCACACCATACCACACCACACCACACCATACCATACCACAACACACCACACCATACCACAACACACCATACCACACCACACCACACCATACCACAACACACCACACCATACCACACCACACTGCCGCACCGCACCACACCATACCACACCACACCACACCATACCACACCACACCATACCACACCACATCACACCACACCACACCATACCACACCACACCACACCATACCACACCACACCATACCACATCACATCACACCACAACACAAACACCACAACACACCACAACACACTACACCACACCACACCACACCACAACACACCATACCACACCACACCATACCATACCACACCACACCACACCATACCATACCACACCACACCATACCATACCACACCACACCATACCATACCACACCACACCACACCATACCACACCACACCACACCACACCATACCACACCACACCATACCATACCACACCACACCACACCATACCATACCACACCACACCACACCATACCATATCACACCACACCACACCATACCACACCACACCATTCTCAATCACAGACCACACGACATCACATCATAGCACAGCACATTCTCACCCAAACACTAACCCTAAATCATACACCTTTTAATATGTAAAGCACTGATGACCGTGTATGACTCATCATCATCATGTGCCCTGCCGCATGACGTTGGCGATCATGGCCCTTCGTATAAATCTATCTTTTGTCGCTGCAAGTACATCTCCCACCCTCTCTGTCTTCATCCACTCCATAAGTCCGTCCAATATTTTCTCCTTCGGTCTACCTGGTGCTCTTTTCCCTCCAGCTTTCTTGTTGTGACTAGGTACTCTAATTTCTCTTGCCTCATAAACTGTCATATAAATGTTGCTTGTCGTTTCCTTATCTTCTTCATTAATGTTCTTTTTGTGTCTGCCTCCTTCAAGATTGTCTCTTTTGTTTTCTTTGCTGTCCGTGGAACTCTTTAATATTCTTCGTAGAAACCACATTTCAGCTGCCTCAATCTTGTTCTGACTTTGCATGTCGACTGTCCTTGCTTCACATCTGTACAACAGTGTCGGTTCCATATAACACTGAATAACTGACTTACTGGTGTTAATTGACAGGCGTTTGTTGGTAATAATGCTTTTCATTTCATGTATATCTATTTGCGTGTGTGTTTTCAGGAGGCCTGTGAATTCTGTGGTCGTAGACTGCAGGGTTTTCATTTCGCCAAGGACAAGAAGGAGGACCTGAGCGTGGACACCGACAAGGACGGAATCCCCGACTACCTCGACGACGACGATGATGGAGACGGCGTTCCCGACGACCGCGACAAGGACGACGACGGTGACGGAATTCCGGACGACAAGGAAGTTGACACGGACGGTGACGGAGTTCCGGACTACTTAGATGACGACGATGACGGTGATGGCATACCTGACGATAAGGACGATGACGATGATGGCGACGGTATCGCTGACCGTTTCGAGAAAGACACTGACGGGGATGGGATACCTGATCATCTGGACGATGATGATGATGGGGATGGGGTTCCCGACCACAAAGATCATGACGATGACGGAGACGGGATTCCCGACCACCTGGAAGTGGACACTGACGGCGATGGTACTCCAGACCATCTGGACGATGATGATGATGGTGATGGCATCCCCGATCACCAAGACAACGACGATGACGGTGATGGAATCCCAGACCATCTAGAAGACTCTGATGGCGATGGCATTCCCAATCACCAAGACAACGACGACGACGGTGATGGAATTCCTGACCATCTAGAAGACTCTGACGGCGATGGCATTCCCGATCACCAAGACAACGACGACGACGGCGACGGAATTCCTGATGATCAAGAAGTCGACACTGATGGAGATGGAATACCAGACTACCTCGACGATGACGACGATGGCGACGGAATCCCTGACGACAAAGACAACGACGATGACGGTGATGGGATTCTGGATCATCTGGAAGACTCTGACGGTGACGGTATTCCCGATTCCCAGGACAATGATGACGACGGGGATGGTATTCCCGATGACCAGGAAGTGGACACCGATGGGGATGGAATCCCGAACTACCTGGACAATGACGATGATGGCGATGGAGTGCCAGACTCTCAGGACACGGATGACGATGGTGACGGTATTCCCGACCACCTAGAAGTGGACTCTGATGGCGATGGTGTTCCTGATCATCTCGACAACGACGATGACGGTGATGGCATTCCAGATTCCCAGGACACCGACGATGACAACGATGGAATCCCTGACGATGAAGAGGGAGACACGGACGGCGATGGCATCCCCGATCATCTAGATAATGACGATGACAATGACGGAATCCCTGACCATTTAGACGATGACGACGACGGCGATGGGATTTCTGACGATAAAGAAATCGACACGGACGGTGATGGCATTCCAGACCATCTGGACGACGACGACGATAACGACGGTATACCTGACCACAAAGACAACGATGACGACAACGATGGAATACCAGACCACCTTGAAGACTCTGATGGCGATGGTATCCCTGACGTCAGAGACGATGATGACGACGGTGACGGAATTCCGGACGACCAGGAAGTCGACACAGACGGCGACGGAGTTCCGGATTATCTAGACGACGACGATGACAACGATGGAATCCCTGACAAAGACGACAAAGATGATGATGGTGACGGAATTCCGGACCATATGGAGAAGGACACAGACGGGGACGGAATCCCTGATCATTTAGACGACGACGACGATAACGATGGCATTCCAGACAGCGCTGATAAGGATGACGATGGAGATGGAATCCCGGACCATCAGGAGGTCGATTCAGACGGGGATGGAATCCCCGACCATTTAGATAACGACGATGACAACGACGGGATCCCCGATCACAAAGACACTGACGATGATGGAGACGGAATCCCGGACGCCCAAGAGAAGGATTCCGACGGTGACGGAATTCCGGATTTCTTGGACAAAGATGACGACAACGATGGAATCCCTGACGACGTAGACACTGATGATGACGGTGATGGGGTTCCCGATGACAAAGAGCGGGACAGCGACGGGGACGGAATCCCCGACTATTTGGACAAAGATGACGACAACGATGGAATCCCAGATGATAAAGACACTGATGATGATGGTGACGGTATTCCCGACCACCTAGAAAAAGACAGCAATAATGACGGGATACCTGATTATCTACAAGTGGACACCGACAGTGATGGCGTTCCCGATTACCTCGATAACGATGACGACGGCGATGGCATACCCGATAGCCAGGAAGCCGACGATGATGGTGATGATATTCCAGACGACCTTGAAGCCATCGACCTTGACGGGAACGGTGTGCCGGACTACAAACAGATCGACACGGATGGAGACGGGATTCCTGACTTTCTCGACGAAGACGACGACAACGATGGAATCTCTGATGACGAAGATGACGATGATGATGGTGACGGTATCCCAGATGCCCATCAGATCGACACAGATGGAGACGGGGTTCCCGATTATCTAGATGATGACGACGATGGCGATGGGATTCCAGACAGCGAGGATGATGATGCGGATGGGGATGGAATACCCGACGAGGAAGAAGACGACTCTGACGGCGATGGAATTGCTGACCACCACGACGACGACGATGACAACGACGGTGTACCAGACTCTCAGGATTCCGACAAAGACGGTGACGGAGTTCCGGACTTCATGGAAGTAGACACGGACGGTGACGGAATCCCAGACTACCTCGACGACGACGATGACAATGACGGAATTCCTGACATCGTGGACAATGACGATGATGGTGACGGAATTCCTGACAACAAAGAGGACACTGACAGAGACGGAATTCCTGACCACTTAGATCCTGACGCTGACGGGGACGGCGTGCCGGACAAACTGCCGGACTCGGACGGGGACGGAATCCCCGACCACCTTGACGACGACGACGATAACGACGGGATCCCAGACCTGGAAGAAGATTCGGATGGCGACGGGATACCAGACCACCTGGACGCTGACGCTGATGGCGACGGGATACCAGACGTGGAAGAAGACAGAGACGGGGACGGAATCCCCGACCACCTTGACGACGATGACGACGGAGACGGGATCCCAGACAGCAAGGAAGGTCAAGGTCACTGCACCAAGGAGACGTGCCCGCCGTCCATCAAGGCCAAGAAGCCACGTGACGCCACCTTCTGGAGCCGTGTGGCCAAGACGCTGAAGAAGATGATCAACGTGGCTGAAGAAGGTAAAGCGCGCCACCATTCCACTCCCCCTCCCCCAACCCCCTTCCCATCCGTCAGAAACCCCACGAGGAGAAATACGACCTGTTTGAACTCATCAAAGATAAGCTGTTCGGGGGTGGAGATGATGATGATGATGAAGATTAAGCTGAGGAAAGAACAGTTATAGTAGGTTGGGGGGTGGGTGGGGGTGTAATGAAGAGTAAACTTACTATGATCAATCGTGTGCCCACACCATCACCCAGTCTTCATGCGATGACCCCGTTAGTAAGCTACCTCCATTTCCCCTTTGGCTTTTTTTTTTCCTTTTTTTCCAGCGGGTACGTCTACCCCCTAGATCCAATCCCAATGTACACCCCAGATCCAAATCCCAATGTACACCCCAGATCCAAATCCCAATGTACACCCCAGATCCAAATCCCAATGTACACCCCAGATCCAAATCCCAATGTACACCCCAGATCCAAATCCCAATGTACACCCCAGATCCAAATCCCAATGTACACCCCAGATCCAAATCCCAATGTACACCCCAGATCCAAATCCAATGTACATCCCAGATCCAAATCCCAATGTCCATTATTCCACTAGCATGAAAGGTAAGCAAAGAAAATCCCCCATTCCTGTCTAGTTCGAGCACCTTCATGTGTGTTTTCCAGACCTGGAGTTTTCCTTGTTCTAATCGTCGCCGGGTGTTTCTGGTTCTTACTGTCCTGAAGATGTCTCAGTGTTGTAAACCTTGTAGCCATCCTCCCGTCATTATCACCAGGTGTCCGTCATTATCACGTTGGTCATTTCACAGGTGCGTATTACACAGGTGTCCGTCATTATCACCAGGTGTCCGTCATTATCACCAGGTGTGGTCAGTCCATGGATGTAAGCCTGTCCATGCTTATGGTCAGCATGACTGCAAAGAGATGTGGCTGCCAATACCTTGCACCTCCTGCCGATCCTCCTACACACCCTACACACACCCTCTACACCCCCCCTCCACACACCCTACCCACCCCCCTCCATACACCCTACCCACCCCGTATCCATCCCCGACCCCCCCCCTACACTCCCACCCTTACAACATCACTCAAACGTCAGGCCTCGTTCCAGTCGTACCACAGTGATGCTTGCAGAAATTAAACCTCAGTCCTGCTCTGACGAAGAAGTTCAAGTAGTGAGCGACACTTGTTGCAGTTCTTTCACCCTCTTGAAATAGTGCTTACCTTCCTGGATTCTGAGCGACCTCTGATGCAGTGGGGTGCTTTTGAACAACATGATCATGTAGCTGCTGCTCTTCCCTGGTTCCAGATGTACAGTCACTGGCACCAGGACAGTGCTGTTCATGTATTGTCTGACCATGAACTGACAAAGAACTATCAACAAAGATCCAACGACCAGTAGGAAATTTTCAACAATGAACATACAGTCACCACCAATGAACAAAGAGCCATCACCAGCGAACAAAGAAGCAACACCAACGAACAAAGTAACACCACCAACGAACAAAGAGTCAACACCAGTGAACAAAGAGTCAACGCCAATGAACAAAGAGTCAACGCCAATGAACAAAGAATCAACACCAATGAACATAGAATCAACGCCAATGAACAAAGAATCAACACTAGTAAACAAAGAATCAACACCAGTAAACAAAGAGTCAGCACCAATGAACAAAGAGCCAGCACCAGTAAACAAAGAGTCAGCACCAACGAACAAAGACCAGCACCAGTAAACAAAGAGTCAGCACCAATTAACAAAGAGCCAGTACCAGTAAACAAAGAGTCACACCAACGAACAAAGCCCAATAACAAACACGCAACGAAAAGAATCAACACAGAACAAGAGTCAGCACCAATGAACAAAGAGCCAGCACCAGTAAACAAAGAGTCAGCACCAATCGAACAAAGAGCCACCCAGAAAAAAGAGTCAGCACAAGAACAAAGCCAAGAAAAGTACACAGTACTGAACATTGACCAACAGAAGAAACACGTAGCTGAAAAAAAAAGAAGAAAGAAAAAGAAAGAAAGGACAAAACGAAAGAAAGAAACAAGACAGACAAAAGAAAGAAAGATAAAAAGATAAAAAGAAAGATAAAAACGAAAGAAAGAAAAAAGAAAAAGAAAGATAAAAAGAAAAAAGAAAGATAAAAAGAAAGAAGTAAAAAGATAAAAAGAAAAAAAAAGATAAAAAGAAAGATAAAAAGAAAGAAAAAGAAAGAAAAAGAAAGATAAAAAGAAAGATAAAAGAAGAAAGAAAGAAAGATAAAAAGATAAAAGAAAGATAAAAAGAAAGAAAAAAGATAAAGAAAGATAAGAAAGATAAAAGAAAAGAGAAAGAAGAAAGATAAAAGAAGATAAAAAGAAAGATAAAGAAAGAAGAAAAGATAAAAGAAAGAAAGATAAAAAGAAAGAAAGAAGAAAGATAAAAGAAAGAAAGATAAAAAGATAAAGAAAAAAAGAAAGATAAAAAGAAAGAAAGATAAGAAAAGAAAAGATAAGAAAGAAAGAAAGAAAGATAAAAGAAAGAAAGATAAAGAAAGAAAAAGAAAAAAAGATAAAAAGAAAGAAGATAAAAGAAAGAAAAAGAAAGAAAGATAAAAAGAAAGAAAAAGAAGAAAGATAAAAAGAAAGAAAAAAGATAAAAAGAAAGAAAGATAAAAGAAGAAAGAATAAAAAGAAAGAAAGATAAAAGAGAAAGATAAAGAAAGAAAGATAAAAAGATAAAAGAAAGATAAGAAAGATAAAAAGAAAGATAAAAAGAAAGATAAAAAGAAAGAAAGAGTATAAAGAAAGAAAGAAAGAAATAAAAAGAAAGATAAAAAAAGATAAAAAGATAAGAAAGATAAAAAGAAAGAAAGAAAGATAAGAAAGAAAGATAAAAGAAGAAAAGAAAGAAAAAAGGAAAAGAAAGATAAAAGAAAGAAAGATAAAAAAAGAAAGAAAGAAAGAAAAGAAAGATAAAAAGAAAAAGAAAGATAAAAAGAAAGATAAAAAGAAAGATAAAAAGAAGAAAAGATAGATAAAAAAGAAAGAATAAAAAGAAAGAAAAAAGATAAAAAGAAAGATAAAAGAAAAAGAAAAAAAGAAAGTAAAGAAAAAGATAAAAGAAAGATAAAAAGAAAGATAAAAAGATAAAAAGATAAAAAAGATAAAAAGAAAAAAAAAGAAAATAAAAAGATAAAAAGAAAGATAAAAAGATAAAAAAAAGATAAAAAGATAAAAGAGAAAGATAAAAAGAAAGAAAGAAGAAAGATAAAAAGAAAAAGATAAAAGATAAAAAAAAGATAAAAAGATAAAAAGAAAGAAAAAGAAAGATAAAAGAAAGAAAGAAAGATAAAAGAAAGATAAAAAGAAAGATAAAAAGAAAGATAAAAAGATAAAAGAGAAAGATAAAAAGATAAAAGTTAAAAAAAAGATAAAAAGAAAAGAAAGATAAAAGATAGAAAGATAAAAAGAAAGAATGATAAAGAAATAAAAGATAAAAAGAAAAAGAAATGATAAAAAAAAAGATAAAAGAAAAAAGAAAGATAAAAAGATAAAAAGAAAGATAAAAAGAAAGATAAAAAGATAAAAAGAAAGATAAAAAGATAAAAAGAAAGATAAAAAGAAAGATAAAAAGAAAGAAAGAAAGAAGGACAAAAAAGAAAGAAAACCAATGTCAACGAACAATACTGAGCCAACAATAACAAAGAATTACAACGACGAACAAAGAATCATATGCACTGAACAGACAACAAATAGCAACAAAGGACCACACCAATGAACACAGAACGACCAGACTGTGCGAAAGACCACCAGCATTGTGCGAAAGACCACCAGCACTGTGCGAAAGACCAGCACCGTGGTTGACTTGCATCTGGTGTTGTAAGCTGGAAGGGCTGGCTGCTTGACTAGCATCTGGTGTTGTAAGCTGGAAGGACTGGCTGCTTGACTAGCATCTGGTGTTGTAAGCTGGAAGGACTGGCTGGTTGACTGGCATCCTGGTGTTGTAAGCTGGAAGGGCTGGCTGGTTGACTGGCATCTGGTGTTGTAAGCTGGAAGGGCTGGCTGGTTGACTGGCAACTGGTGTTGTAAGCTGGAAGGCTGGCTGGATGACTGGCATCTGGTGTTGTAAGCTGGAAGGGCTGGCTGGATGACTGGCATCTGGTGTTGTAAGCTGGAAGGGCTGGCTGGTTGACTGGCATCCTGGTGTTGTAAGCTGGAAGGGCTGGCTGGATGACTGGCATCCTGGTGTTGTAAGCTGGAAGGGCTGGCTGGTTGACTGGCATCTGGTGTTGTAAGCTGGAAGGGCTGGCTGGTTGACTGGCAACTGGTGTTGTAAGCTGGAAGGGCTGGCTGGATGACTGGCATCTGGTGTTGTAAGCTGGAAGGGCTGGCTGGATGACTGGCATCTGGTGTTGTAAGCTGGAAGGGCTGGCTGGATGACTGGCATCTGGTGTTGTAAGCTGGAAGGGCTGGCTGGATGACTGGCATCCTGGTGTTGTAAGCTGGAAGGGCTGGCTGGATGACTGGCATCCTGGTGTTGTAAGCTGGAAGGGCTGGCTGGATGACTGGCATCCTGGTGTTGTAAGCTGGAAGGGCTGGCTGGTTGACTGGCATTCTGGTCAGGTGGTCAAACTACTTGATCTACATCTGCTGTAGTGTGATGTAATGGCTGACAGATCCATGAATGACCAGTGACCAGTAACGAGTTGTTCCCCTTCCTGTGCTGTGAAACCACCGCAGCTCTGATCACACAATACATGCTGTGATCACTTTTGTGTATTTTTCCTTCTCGTGACAATAGCGGCTATAGCGCGTATGGAACTATCCGAGCACAGAGATGTTTCTTTAGAAATCTAGCACTGAAACAGATACTAGTTACCAGCAATGTGTCAAACA
>JAPXFY010000018.1:2577535-2582535 GCA_030674185.1 Monoplex corrugatus
GGGAAACACATAGTGAAACTTGGTGGGATGGGTGATACGTGTGTGTGTGTGTGTGTGTGTGTGTGTGTGTGTGTGTGTGTGTGTGTGTTGTGACATATGTGTTGTGTGTTGTGTGTGTACATATGTGTGTGTGTGTGTACATATGTGTGTGTGTACATATGTGTGTGTGTGTGTGTGTACATATGTGTGTGTGAGTGTGTTACATATTTTGTGTGTGTGAGTGTGTATACATGTGTGTGTTTGTGTGTGTGTGTGTGTGTGTGTGTGTGTGTTTGTGAGTCTCTGTGTGTGTCTGTGTGTGTATGTGTCTGTGTGTGTGTGTGTATGTGTGTGCGTGTGTGTGTTTTTGTGAGTTTCTGTGTGTGTCTGTGTGAGTCTGTGTGTGTGTGTATGTGTGTGTGTATGTGTCTATGTGTGTGTGTGTTTTTGTGAGCCTGTGTGTGTGTCTGTGTGAGTCTGTGTGTGTGTGTGAGTCTCTGTGTGTGTGTGTGTGTGTGTGTGTGTGTGTGTGTGTGTATGTGTGTGTGTGAGTCTGTGTGTGTGTGTGTGTGTGAGTGTGTATACATATGTGTGTGTGTGTGTGTGTGCGTGTGTTTGTGAGTCTCTGTGTGTGTCTGTGTCCGTGTGTTGTGTGTGTGTGTGTGTGTGTGTGAGAGTCTCTGTGTGTGTTGTGTGTGTGTGTGTGTGTGTGTGTGTGTGTGTGTGTGTGTGTGTGTGTGTGTGTGTGTGTGTGTGTGCCTGAAACGTTGGTTTTGTTGTTGGTATGACAGTAGTGCTGTTATGATAGTTATGTCCTGTTTGCATTGTATCGAAAGAAAATGCTGTAAGGGTTGCATTGTCAAGAAGAGTAAATGCTGGTTCGTGTCCTCAACTCTGCTTGTTTTTGTTTGTTTGTTTGTTTGTTTGCTTGCTTGTTTGTTTATTTTGTTTTGTTTGTTTCTTTTGTTTTGTTTGTTTCTGTCTTTCTTATCGTTTTTTGGTTTGTTTGTTTATCTGTCTGTGTGTGTGTGTGTGTCTGTCTGTCTGTCTGGTTGGTTGGCTGGTTGGTTGATTGGTTGGTTGGTTGGTTGGCTGGTTGGTTGGTTGGTTGGTTGGTTGGTTGGTTGGTTGGTTGGCTGGTTGGTTGGTTGGCTGGTTGGTTGGTGGTTTCGTTCGCTTCATCGTCTGTTTGCTTGTTTGTTTATTCTTACCATTATAAGGGAGACAACTCTTCTGTCCATATTTTGTGGCTGAGTTCTCGTCCCTGAATTGACAATGACAATTGTGTGATATTGTCATGGTGACAAGGTGAGAAACACGGTCATCAACTGTCTCTTCTGTCTTTCTATTTGTCCCCCAGAGGACCAGGAGGGCGGCAGGTAGATGGCGTCTGACCACCGAGACACTCCGTCAACCCCCCCCCCCCACCCACCTTCCCAACCACACACACACTCTTCATTTCCTGACTTCCCCACCCCCTCACACACACACACACAGACTCACTCAGACACACACACACACACACTCTCTCTCTCTCTCTCTCACATACACAAACTCACACACACACACAGACACACACACACAAACACACAAACACACAAACCACACACACACACACACACACACACACACACACAAACACAGAGTCCCCTCTGGCACAGCCGGGACCACCACCACCACCCACCACCACCACCACCACCACCACCACCAACATCAAATTCACCATCTCAGCAGGACAAGTGTGGAGTGTTGCCTTTCCCTCTCCCTCTCCCTCTCCCTCCCCCTGCCCCATCTCCTTCCCTCTCTGGTGATGCTTGCCTGTCTGGTGCCTTCCCCCCCCCACACCCCACACCCCACACCCAACCCACTCGCCTACTTCTCCATCTGCACGTCTCATGGAAGGACAACTTGTGGATTGCTGCATCCTGTTTTGTCTACACCCCCACCATCACCCCTGTCCTCTCCTTCCCCTCTTCTTACTTCGCTGACTTTTGGCCCAACTCACGAGGGTGACATCTTTTTCGTTCTTCTTATTTATTTTATTTTTTATTTTATTTTATTAACATTTTCCCGAGAACATCGTCAGAATACAGAGAACGACAATGACAATGAAAATGATAATGATGATGATACTACAGCTACTACTACTACTACTACTAAATGATGATAATAATGATAATGATGATGATAATAATAACAACAATAATAATAATAATGATAATAGTAATAATAATAATAATGATGATGATCATAATAATAATGATAATTATAATAATAATAATAACAATAATAATAATAATTTAACGATATAATGATATTAAGATGATGATGATGATGATGATGATGATGATGATGATGATGATGATGACGATGCTGTGTTTCTCCATCGGTAGAAGTTATTAGCCAAACTCTATTTTCAAACTTGTAGCTGTTAATCTACGTATCTGCCTTGAATGAAAAATATACAGAGACAAAAAAACAAAAAAACATCGATAAATCAACGATACATATGAAAAGCAAAGAGTACAAATGTTTTGTAGAATCGATTTGGGAGAGATAGAAAGAAGAGAAGATTGGGAGGAAAACAGAAGGACAGAGCAAAAACAGACAGACAGACAGACAGAGAGAAACAGAGATAGAAGACAGACAGACAGAGGACAGGTAGAACAGGAGAGACAGACAGAGACAGATAGAAGAACAGGGAGAGACAGACAGACAGACAGAGACAGATAGAAACAGGGAGAGAGACAGACAGACAGACAGAGACAGATAGAGAGAAACAGGGAGAGACAGACAGACAGACAGACAGAGACAGATAGAGAGAAACAGGGAGAGACACACAGACAGACACACAGACAGAGACAGATAGAGAGAAACAGGGAGAAGACAGACAGACACACAGACAGAGACAGATAGAGAGAAACAGGGAGAGACAGACAGACACACAGACAGAGACAGATAGAGAGAAACAGGGAGAGACAGACAGCAGACAGAGACAGAGTAGAAACAGGGAGAGACAGACAGCAGACAGACAGAGACAGATAGAACGAAGAAACAGACAGGAGAGACAGAGAGAAACAGGAGAGACAGACAGACAGACAGATAGAGAGAAACAGGGGAGAGAGAGACAGACAGACAGACAGAGACAGATAGAGAAAAACAGGAGAAGACAACAGACAGAGACAGATAGAGAAAACGGAGAGAGACAGACAGACAGAGACAGATAGAGAGAAACAGGGAGAGAGAGAGAACAGACAGACAGACAGAGACAGATAGAGAGAAACAGGGAGAGAGACAGACAGACAGAGACAGATAGAAACAGGGGGAGAGACAGACAGACAGACAGACAGAGAGAAAGAGACAGACAGACTCAGAGAGAGAGAGAGAGAGAGATAGGGATTTCAAGAAACAAACAACGAAAGAAAGTAAACAAAAGAGCACACAAATGTTTTTTGTACAAAGAGCACCACGCCATAACAAAGACTCTTTGTTCAAAAGCCAGAAATACAAAGAATGGCTCATCGTTGAAGACGTGTCCTTGTCATTATCGTGTTCATCAAAAGTTCCTTTCTTCTTTTTCTTTATGCTCTTGTCTATTTTTTTGTTTTGTTTTGTTTTTTCTTCTTCTTTTTCTTCTTTAAGATTTTACCCTCACTTTTCCAGAAGACTATGCTTTGTCACAGACGTTGAAATTCCCCTGTGGCAAATTTACACTGCCTTGTGGATAGTTTTAGACATGAAGCAAAAAAACCCAGAGCAGATGTAGGTTAGAAAAATACCAGTCATTCGCTCCCTCTCAGATTTTTTTTCTTTCAAATTTCAAAATACTATATTTAAAATGATCAACTTGCTCCTTGGATATTCTAGAATTGACAGAGAAATCAGAAAAAGAAAGTGTGAGATAAAACAAAACTACTTAACTTCAATCTCTCTCTCTCCTCTCTCTCTCTGTTTCTCTCTCTCTCTCTCTCTCTCTCTCTTTTTCTCTGTCTGTCTCTGTCTCTCTTTCTCTCTGTCCTCTCTGTCTCTCTCTTTCTCTTTCTCTCTCTCTCTCTCTCTCTTTCTCTCTCTGTCTCTCTCTGTCTCTCTCTTCTCTCTCTTCTCTCTCTGTCTCTCTCTGTCTCTTTCTCTCTCTCTCTCTCTCTGTCTCTCTCTGTCTCTCTCTGTCTCTTTCTCTCTCTCTCCTCTTTCTCTCTCTGTCTCTCTCGCCTCTCTCTCTCTCTCTCTCTCTCTGTTCTCTCTGTCTCTCTCTTTCTCTCTCTCTCGCTCTCTCTCTCTCTCTCGTCTCTCTCTCTCTCGCTTTCCTCTCTCCCCTCTCCTCTCTCTCTCTCGTCGCTTCACCTCTCTCTCTTTTCTCGCTCTCTCTCTCTCTCACTCTCTCTCTCCTCTCTCTCTTCTCCTCTCTCTGTAATGGACTCATTTATTTGTAACATTTATCTATCTATTTATTTTTTGTAACATTTATCTATCTATTTATCTTCGTTTCGTATCATGTTTTGTGAATAAAAATATATGACTAAAAAAAAAAGAAATCTGGAAAAAAAATCCTATTTAATTTCATCTCCGATCTCGACTTTCAAACAGGAAATTTGGGGGGGGGGGGGGGGGGAGTTTCAGTTGCATTTATTCATTTATTTGTTTATTTTTTCCACCTTTTAAAGTAATACTGAAGAAAAAAACAACAACAAGACGTTACATGCTATGCTATGCCATGCCATGCTATGCTATGCTATGCTATGCTATGATGCTATGCCGTCTCTCTAAGCCTCGTATCTCACGTCACTGTATATTGCTGACCACCATCTCCCCCAACTCTTCGCCTCCACCCCCCTTCCGCTTCCTGTTCCATTCTGTCTTGCTGACAGGGAACCCTTTCTTCACTTTTCTAAAAGTCTATTTCGAGTGCCCTTTAAAAGAAAAAGGAGTTATTTTTAAAAAAAACCACATATATATATAAAAAAGAAAGAAGAAAACTTCAGATTTCTTGTATTCTCTGTCAGGCAGAGTAGGCCTGTCCATTT
>JAPXFY010000018.1:2587535-2590035 GCA_030674185.1 Monoplex corrugatus
CCAGTGGACCTGTGAAACAGTAAGCTGACATCACCAGAATGATGGAAACATTCAGGTGGGCAGCCAACAGGCCAGTGGACCTATCAAACATAAGCTGACACCACCAGAATGATGGAAACATTTAGATGGGCAGCCAACAGCCCAGTGGACCTATGAAACAGTAAGCTGACACACCAGAATGATGGAAACATTCAGGTGGGCAGCCAACAGGCCAGTGGACCTATCAAACAGTACGCTGACACACCAGAATGATGGAAACATTCAGGTGGGCAGCCAACAGGCCAGTGGACCTATCAAACAGTACGCTGACACCACCAGAATGATGGAAACATTCAGATGGGCAGCGAGCAAGAAAGTTTCTGATGTTGCAGGCTGGGATTGAACTCGAAAGATCAGATCTTGAGTGATACTCCCTCCCTCCCTCCACCTCTACCCCCCAGCCCCGGCTAGGTCAAAAGAGCCAGCCATCCCGCATCATAAAGAAAGCGGAAGTAGCAATAATGATGGAGTCTGAGCGTCGTTCTGTCTGCCAGGGCTGTGGCTACATCGTCATTGATTGGCACCACAAGCCTCTGTCTCTGAGAGCCCTGTGAGAGCTAGGAGACAGAGAAAGAGACAGATAGACAGAGAGAGAGAGACACACACACACACACACACGGAGAGACAGAGAAAGACACAGAGAGACAAACAGACAGACAGACAGGCAGAGTCAGAGAGGGAGAGAGAGAGAGACAGACAGGAAGAGAGACAGAGAAAAAGGAAGAGATAGAGAAACACACACAGATAAAAAGACAGAGGGAGATAGACAGACTGGGAGAGAAAGAGACAGAGAGAGACAGGAACAGAGAGAGAGAGAGAAATAGACTGAGACAGAGACAAATATATATATATATGTATATAAGACAGGGAGAGAAATAGACAGACAGAGAGAGGAACAGAGAGAGAGAGAGAGACAGAGAGACAGAGAGACAAATAGACTGAGACAGAGACAAAAAACTTATATATATATATATTATAATATATAGAGAGAGAGAGAGAGAGAGAGAAGAGAGACGAAGAGAGAGAGAGAGAGAGAGAGAGAGAAACATTTTGTGTGTGTGAAATTGAAAAATAACCAATACACAGCCACATACAGTTTTCGTTTTCTTAAGACACCATCTCCATGCTGGGAATAGAGCTCTGGAGTTCAATCCCAGCCCACAACATTAAAAACTGGCCTGTTGGCTGCCCATCTTGACCTTTCCATCATTCTGCTGGTGTCAGTTTACGGGTTCCATAGGTCCACTGGCCTGTTGGCTTCCCATCTTGACCTTTCCATCATTCTGCTGGTGTCAGTTTACTGGTTCCATAGGTCCACTGGCCTGTTGGCTTCCCATCTTGACCTTTCCATCATTCTGCTGGTGTCAGTTTACGGGTTCCATAGGTCCACTGGCCTGTTGGCTTCCCATCTTGACCTTTCCATCATTCTGCTGGTGTCAGTTTACGGGTTCCATAGGTCCACTGGCCTGTTGGCTTCCCATCTTGACCTTTCCATCATTCTGCTGGTGTCAGTTTACGGGTTTCATATGTCCACTGGCCTGTTGGCTTCCCATCTTGACCTTTCCATCATTCTGCTGGTGTCAGTTTACGGGTTCCATAGTCCACTGGCCTGTTGGCTTCCCATCTTGACCTTTCCATCATTCTGCTGGTGTCAGTTTACGGTTCCATAGGTCCACTGGCCTGTTGGCTTCCCATCTTGACCTTTCCATCATTCTGCTGGTGTCAGTTTACGGGTTCCATAGGTCCACTGGCCTGTTGGCTTGCCCATCTTGACCTTTCCATCATTCTGCTGGTGTCAGTTTACGGTTTCATATGTCTCTTCTATCCCCTACCCTACCCATTTCAAGACCTTGCCATCACATAAGGTTTTGCGCAGGCTCAGGGAGTTCGCCAGATCGTGGCCTTGCAGATCTGGGTAGAGCGTTTATGGGACTGTCCGAGTGTGATGAATCCCTTTTGAACAGACTCCAAATTTGGAATCAGTTCCATCTGCAGCAACACCGCTAGTGATATGTGATGGGAAATGATCCCAAATGATGGCGGATTATGGCATGGATTATGGCATGGATTATGGCATGGATTGGCCAGCAGGATTCCTAGACGATGGCAAAACAGCTATGATAGAGTGTTTAGATAAAAATTAATGTACGGCTTATATCGAATTGAAATCAATTATCTTGTCGTTGTTGTTGTTGTTGTTGTTGTTGTTGTTTTGTTGTTGCTGCTGCTGCTGCTGCTGCTGCCGTTGCCTGTTTGTGTTTAATGAATTTTCTCCACCAAATGTCTAGAATATCTTGACAAGTTTTTTTTTATTCAGTTCAACAGTAAACGTTGTAGACATATTTCCATACCTTAACGTCTTTCCCTTTCCCCCCCACCCCCACCATCACCACGATCAAACATCTCCATGACTGTTAAAGCCTTGCTAGCGTCTATGGTTATGCCCAAGCTCAAAGAGCTT
>JAPXFY010000018.1:2602535-2605035 GCA_030674185.1 Monoplex corrugatus
GTGGCAGGGCAGACTGCCCAAAGTCCTGACTGCATCTGGTGAGTGCCAAGTGGCAGGCAGCTGCCCAAAGTCCTGACTGCATCTGGTGGCAAGGCAGACTGCCCAAAGTCCTGACTGCATCTGGTGAAGGGCAGACTGCCCAAAGTCCTGACTGCATCTGGTGGCAGGGCAGGCTGCCCAAAGTCCTGACTGCATCTGGTGGCAGGGCAGGCTGCCCAAAGTCCTGACTGCATCTGGTAGCAGGGCAGTCTGCCCAAAGTCCTGACTGCATCTGGTGGCAGGGCAGGCTACCCAAAGTCCTGACTCATCTGGTGGTAGGGCAGCTGCCCAAAGTCCTGACTGATCTGGTGGCAGGGCAGGCTGCCCAAAGTCCTGACTGCATCTGGTGGCAGGGCAGGCTACCCAAAGTCCTGATTGCATCTGGTGCAGGGCAGCTGCCCAAGTCCTGACTGCATCTGGGCAGGGCAGCTGCCCAAAGTCCTGACTGCATCTGGTGGCAGGGCAGGCTGCCCAAAGTCCTGACTGCATCTGGTGGCAGGGCAGGCTACCCAAAGTCCTGACTGCATCGGTGGCAGGCAGGCTGCCAAAGTCCTGACTGCATCTGGTGGCAGGGCAGGCTGACCCAAAGTCCCTGACTGCATCTGGTGGCAGGCAGGCTGCCCAAAGTCCTGACTGCATCTGGTGGCAGGGCAGGCTCCCAAAGTCCTGACTGCATCTGGTGGCAGGGCAGGCTGCCCAAAGTCCTGACTGCATCTGGTGGCAGCGCAGCTGCCCAAAAGAAAGATGAAGACCCGAAGTGGGGTGAGAGAAGGCTCTTCCATTCTCTCTTGGTCCGGTTGGCTGGCCTGGTTGGTGTCCTGTGTGTGGCTGTGTCTCGGGTTTGTCATCTCCCCATCTTGCTATCCGGTTTGTAAGCAAAGTTATTGATGACTGGGTCCGAATGGGTCATGTGCACATCCCCTCCCCCCCCCCCTTTTTTTTTTTTTTTTGCTTGATGAAATGACTATCGAGTAGGTCTGAGTTTGGGAGGTAATCGTCCGGAGAGTGGTGAGGCATTGTGCTTGGTCCCATTCCCACCCTCAGGTGTTTCTTGTTAACATTTCTAACATTCCCTTTTCCCCCACCTCTCACACCACCCCTCTTTATTCAGTTCACCTGTCACTTCCACACCACCACCACCACCACCACTACCATCATCATCATCATCATCATCACAATCACCACCTCCACCACCATCACCGCCACCACCTCCATCATCACCTCCACCATCACCACCACTACATCATCATCATCATCATCATCACCACCACCACCACCACCATCACCATCACCACCATCACCATCACCACCACCACCACCACCATCACCACCACCACCACTGTTTCCAAAAATGAGTGGTATGGCAGAGCTAATTAGAGGTTGCTTCTAGAAAAAACATCCACAACAGCTTTCAGAAGCCACAACAAGGAACCCTTGAAAGCCTTTCTGTCATCCCTCTTCCTCACCCATCACCACGCTAACAATGCACCTCTTGTTTTACACACACACACACACACACACACACACACACACACACACACCACATACAACACACATACACACATGCACACATGCACACACACACATGCACATACACACACACATACACACACCACCACACACACACACACACACACACATGCACACACGGACGCACGTGCACTACACACACACATACACACACACATGTGTGTTTCCATTATTCTGGTGGTGTCAGCTTGGTGTTTGATAGGTCCACTGGCCTGTTGGCTTCCCATCTTAATGTTTCCATCATTCTGGTGGTGTCAGCTTGGTGTTTGATAGGTCCACTGGCCTGTTGGCTTCCCATCTTAATGTTTCCATCATTCTGGTGGTGTCAGTTTGGTGTTTGATAGGTCCACTGGCCTGTTGGCTTCCCACCTTAATGTTTCCATCATTCTGGTGGTGTCAGCTTGGTGTTTGATAGGTCCACTGGCCTGTTGGCTTCCCACCTTAATGTTTCCATCATTCTGGTGGTGTCAGCTTGGTGTTTGATAGGTCCACTGGCCTGTTGGCTTCCCACCTTAATGTTTCCATCATTCTGGTGGTGTCAGCTTGGTGTTTGATAGGTCCACTGGCCTGTTGGCTGCCCACCTTAATGTTTCCATTATTCTGGTGGTGTCAGCTTGGTGTTTGATAGGTCCACTGGCCTGTTGGCTGCCCACCTTAATGTTTCCATTATTCTGGTGGTGTCAGCTTGGTGTTTGATAGGTCCACTGGCCTGTTGGCTTCCCACCTTAATGTTTCCATTATTCTGGTGGTGTCAGCTTGGTGTTTGATAGGTCCACTGGCCTGTTGGCTGCCCACCTTAATGTTTCCATTATTCTGGTGGTGTCAGCTTGGTGTTTGATAGGTCCACTGGCCTGTTGGCTGCCCACCTTAATGTTTCCATTATTCTGGTGGTGTCAGCTTGGTGTTTGATAGGTCCACTGGCCTGTTGGCT
>JAPXFY010000018.1:2615035-2622535 GCA_030674185.1 Monoplex corrugatus
TCACCAACATATGTGTCAGTTAGGGCTGTCCCACACAGATGGGTGTCCATACCAGACAGGACCACAGTCACCAACATATGTGTCAGTTAGGGCTGTCCAACACAGATGGGTGTCCATACCAGACAGGACCACAGTCACCAACATATGTGTCAGTTAGGGCTGTCCCACACAGATGAGTGTCCATACCAGACAGGACCACAGTCACCAACATATGTGTCAGTTAGGGCTGTCCCACACAGATGGGTGTCCATACCAGACAGGACCACAGTCACCAACATATGTGTCAGTTAGGGCTGTCCCACACAGATGGGTGTCTATACCAGACAGGACCACAGTCACCAACATATGTGTCAGTTAGGGCTGTCCCACACAGATGGGTGTCCATACCAGACAGGACCACAGTCACCAACATATGTGTCAGTTAGGGCTGTCCCACACAGATGGGTGTCTATACCAGACAGGACCACAGTCACCAACATATGTGTCAGTTAGGGCTGTCCCACACAGATGGGTGTCCATACCAGACAGGACCACAGTCACCAACATATGTGTCAGTTAGGGCTGTCCCACACAGATGGGTGTCTATACCAGACAGGACCACAGTCACCAACATATGTGTCAGTTAGGGCTGTCCCACACAGATGGTGTCCATACCAGACAGGACCACAGTCACCAACATATGTGTCAGTTAGGGCTGTCCCACACAGATGGGTGTCCATACCAGACAGGACCACAGTCACCAACATATGTGTCAGTTAGGGCTGTCCCACACAGATGGGTGTCCATACCAGACAGGACCACAGTCACCAACATGTGTGTCAGTTAGGGCTGTCCCACACAGATGGGTGTCCATACCAGACAGGACCACAGTCACCAACATATGTGTCAGTTAGGGCTGTCCCACACAGATGGGTGTCTATACCAGACAGGACCACTGTCACCAACATATGTGTCAGTTAGGGCTGTCCCACACAGATGGGTGTCCATACCAGACAGGACCACAGTCACCAACATATGTGTCAGGGCTGTCCCACACAGATGGGTGTCCATACCACACAGGACCACAGTCACCAAGATATGTGTCAGTTAGGGCTGTCCCACACAGATGGGTGTCCATACCAGACAGGACCACAGTCACCAACATATGTGTCAGTCAGGGCTGTCCCACACAGATGGGTGTCCATACCAGACAGGACCACAGTCACCAACATATGTGTCAGTTAGGGCTGTCCCACACAGATGGTGTCTATACCAGACAGGACCACAGTCACCAACATATGTGTCAGTTAGGGCTGTCCCACACAGATGGGTGTCCATACCAGACAGGACCACAGTGTCCAGCATATGTGTTGAATGGGGCTGTTCCACACAGATGGGTGTCTATGCAAGGCCTGGTACTTCTGACTTCAGTCCTGTTATATTGCATGGTACCATGGTTTCTCAGAAGACGCCTGCAGGCCTGGTACCTGTGACTTCAGCCCTGTTATATTGCATGGTACCATGGTTAGTTAAAAGACCCCCAGGCCTGGTGTCTCTGACTTCATCCCTGTTATATTGCATGGTACCATGGTTTGTTAGAAGATGCCTGCAGGCCTGGTACCTCTGACTTCAGCCCTGTTATATTGCATGGTACCATGGTTTGTTAGAAGACGTCTGCAGGCCTGGTACCTCTGACTTCAGCCCTGTTATATTGTATGGTACCATGGTTTGTTAGAAGACGCCTGCAGACCTGGTACCTCTGACTTCAGCCCTGTTATATTGCATGGTACCATGGTTTGTTAGAAGACACCTGCAGGCCTGGTACCTCTGACTTCAGTCCTGTTATATTGCATGGTACCATGGTTTGTTAGAAGACGTCTGCAGGCCTGGTACCTGTGACTTCAGCCCTGTTATATTGCATGGTACCATGGTTAGTTAAAAGACCCCTCAGGCCTGGTGTCTCTGACTTCATCCCTGTTATATTGCATGGTACCATGGTTTGTTAGAAGACGCCTGTAGGCCTGGTACCACTGACTTCAGTCCTGTTATATTGCATGGTACCATGGTTTGTTAGAAGGCAACTGCAGGCTTGGTACCACTGACTTCAGTCCTGTTATATTGCATGGTACAAAGGTTTGTTAGAAGACGCCTGTAGGCCTGGTACCTCTGACTTCAGTCCTGTTAAATTGCATGGTACCATGGTTTGTTAGAAGACGTCTGCAGGCCTGGTACCTCTGACTTCATCCCTGTTATAGTGCATGGTACTGTGGTTTGTTAGAAGGCAACTGCAGGCCTGGTACCTCTGACTTCATCCCTGTTATATTGCATGGTACTGTGGTTTGTTAGAAGGCAACTGCAGGCCTGGTACCTTTGACCTCTGCCCTCTAGTTTTTCTATAGAGGTTACCCTTCCCTTAGCCAAAAGATCTTCCCTGTGAACACAGAGAGCTAAAGCTGTAGATGGCCTTTATCCATCTGATGGTTCCGTCATAAGACATACAGAGTATATTCTAGATGTGGCTTTGCCAAGTGTCACCTCACACTGTCAGATAGATAATGACAATAATGGTTTACTATCAAACAGTAAACGTTATTGATTCAAAGCCATTTCCAAACTCGCGGTTGCTAAACTACAAACATGTATTTGATCACAGCTACAGTCAGTGATATGCAACAATAAATGTCCTAACAGGACATATATTACCAGTTAGTCCGCTACTGCTTGTTTTTCCAAGTAAAGCCCGGATCATTTCACAGCTAACCTCCATATCTGGAAGCCATCCCCTGTCTGTCATCTGCCATCTGTGATCTGCTGCTGTGTTGGGGATGATTGTCCTTATTCCAAGTTGGAGACTGTCTCTGTCAGATGTACAAAGGCAAGTGCCTAGTTACCTGTCTCTCTCGTTCTGTCTCTGGATATATATTACTCTTGTGCTACGAACTCTGTCTCTCTCCCTCTCTCTGTCTGTATGTCTGTATGTCTGTCTCTCTCTGTGTCTCTGTCTGTCTGTCTGTCTGTCTCTCTCTGCCTCTGTCTGTCTCTCTCTCTCTCTCTCTCTCTCTCTCTCTCTCTCTCTCTCTGTCACAGTCTGTTTGTCTCTGGCTCTCTCTTTGTGTTTCTCTGTCTCTCCCTCTCGCTTTCTCTCTCTGGCTCTCTCTGTCTGTCTGTCTCTCTCTCTCTCTCTCTCTCTCTGTCTCAGTCTATCTGTCTGCCTGTCTCTCTCTCTCTCTCTCTCTCTCTCTGTCTCTGTCTGTCTGTCTGTCTGTCTCTCTCTCTCTCTCTCTCTCTCTCTCTCTCTCAGTGCGTCTGTCTGTCTCTGTCTCTCTGGCGCTGGCTCTCTTTCTCTCTGCTCTGTTTCTCTTTCTCTCCCTCTTGCTTTCTATCTCTGTCTCTGTCTCAGTCTGTCTGTCTTTCTATCTCTGTCTCTGTCTGTCTGTCTGCCTGTCTGTCTGTCTGTCTGTCTGTCTGTCTGTCTCTCTCTCTCTCTCTCTGTCTCTCTCTCTCTCTGTGCCTCTGTCTGTCTCTGTCTCTCTGGCGCTGTCTCTGGCTCTGGCTCTCTTTCTCTCTGTCTCTGTTTCTCTTTCTCGCCCTCTCGGTTTCTCTCTCTGGCTCTCTCTGTGTCTCTGTCTCTGTCTCAGTCTGTCTGTCTCTCTGTCTCTGTCTCTGCCTGTCTGTCTGCCTGCCTGTCTGTCTGTCTCTCTGTCTCTCTCTCTCTCTCTTGCTCTCTCTCTCTCTGTCTCTGTCTGTCTATCTGTCTGTCTGTCTCTCTCTCTCTCTCTTGCTCTCTCTCTCTCTTTGTGCCTCTGTCTGTCTCTGTATCTCTGGTGCTGGCTCTGGCTCTCTTTCTCTCCGTCTCTGTTTCTCTCTCTCTTTCTCTGGCTCTCTCCCCCCCCCTCTCTCTCTCTCTCTCTGTCTCTCTCTCTCTGTGTCTGACAGATCTCTCTCTCTCTATCTATCTATCTATCTGTCTGGCTCTCTCTCTCTCTCTCTCTCCCTCTCCTCTCTCTCTCTCTCTCCCTCTTTCTCTCTGTGAAAATGTCTCTGACTGTGTCTTAATTAAGGCTTGCCATGCCTGGAAGGAATTCTCGCAACCGTCTTCTGTGGTGATTGGGTTTCAGTGTCTCTTGATGAAGCGATGTAAAAACGATCCCCCTCTCCAGGGAAGGGGAAGAGGGAAGGAGGGCTGAGGGGGAGCATGGGAATTTGGGGGGGAGGGGGGCGAGAGGGAGGGAGGGGGGGAGTTGCTGACTCAGTTAGATCCTGCAGCTTAGTCATTAGAATCGTCAGCGAAGGGGCGCAATAAGTACGGAGGGCTGTGATGTTGGCCTCGTTGTCTCGATTGAATTGCCTCCCTTGATCCGTCCTCCTCTGTTTCTGGTTGGTTTTGTTGTTGTTGTTGTTGTTGTTTGGTTGGTTGGTTGTTTTTTTGTTTTGTTTTGTTTTGTTGTTGTTGTTGTTGTTGTTGTTGTTGTTGTTGTTGTTGTTGTTGTTGTTTTGTAGTGTCCTTTCTATTTTTTTAACACTGAGTCATTCTGTTCATTACCTAAACGCTGTGTGTGTGGGTAGGATGAGGGAGTCAAAGGGTTAAGTTTTTTTTTGCAGTTGATGGACAGGATGCGGGATACTAAGGGTTAAGGCCTAGACACTCGCTTGAAAGGGGGTGGGGGGTAGGGGTGGGGGGAGCTGGGTCTTTTCCTCTGTGGAAGATCTTCTGCCTATCCAGCTCTCCCCGGAGTTTCTTGTTACAGGCCAATCAAAATCAGATGTAGTCGTATGATGGATGGAACGTGGTAAATTTATCTAGAACTCCATGGGTATCCGTTGCTCTGGAGAATAATTATTACTCAGTAAGTGTCAATCTGTTGTACGGATGCGAGGCGTGGACAGTCAGCAAGCAAAGCCAGAACAGGATTGAGGCTGCCGAGATGTGGTTTCTCAGAAGAATGTTGAGAGTACCATGGACAGCAATGAAAACAAACGAGACAGTCTTGATGGAGGCAGACACAAGTCGATCACTGATAAGGAAGATTAGGAAAAGACAAGCAACATTTATAGGCCATTTTATGAGGAAGGGGGATTTGGAGTACCTGGTCACAACGGGAAAGCTGGAGGGAAAGAGAGCACCGGGTAGACCCAGGGAGAGAATGCTGGACGGACTTGCAAGGTGGCTGAGGATGAAGAGGGTTGGGGAGATGCTGGGGGCAACGAGAGATAGAGATGGTTGGAAGTCCATGGTCGCCAACGCCATGCGGCAGGGCACCTGATGATGATGATGATGAAGTGTCAATGATTGTAAAAGGATAAATCTTAGTATGGCTTGATCACCTTTCTGTGTTTTCCACCGGCAAGAAATTCCATGTAATAAACGTAGAATGTGAAATATCACCTGTCAGTATAAACGTAGAATGTGAAATATCACCTGTCAGTATAAACGTAGAATTTGAAAATATCCCCTGTCAGTATAAACGTAGAATTTGAAATATCACCTGTCAGTATAAACGTAGAATTTGAAATATCACCTATCAGTATAAACGTAAGAATTTGTAAATATCACCTATCAGTATAAACGTAGAATTTGAAATATCACCTGTCAGTATAAACGTAGAATTTGAAATATCACCTGTCAGTATAAACGTAGAATTTGAAATATCACCTGTCAGTTTTATTGTTATTGGTTTTTGTTTTAGTTTCCTGTGTGTGGGTGGTGTGGATTGGTGTGTGTGTGTGTGTGTGTATGTGTGGTCTTTGATTTAATGTCTATTCACTGAAATGATTTTAGACAAAAAAACAAAAACAAAAACAAAACAAAAAAAGAAGGGGGAGGGGGGGTGATAGAGGAGGAGTGAAGAGGATGTTTGAAAATTGTCAATTTTGGTTTTGAGAAAAGATGATCCAGAAAACAACTGTTTCGAGGAGGGGAAGGTAAAACTAACAAATAACGTTACCATAATTAACGATTTAAATAAACTAACTAAGTAACAAACAAAATTGATAAATTTCAGAAGAAATGAATAAAAAATAAAACCAAGAATTGACTAACTGTAACAGTGAACAAGTGAAATAGCATTTTAAAGGTAATTCGCTATAGGACTTTTTGACAGGCTAACAAAAAAATCATATAGTAATGATGATGAGGCAAATATGTCAGAAACTGTACTCATAGATAGTGTAGGGATATGTCGTTTTACCCTAACGCAAGAAAGAATATGACTATGTGTTATCTTCTTTCTACACAAACACACTATGTTCTTGGTGTATTTTGTTTTGAATGCATCAAGTTTCCATCTGTACATAAGAGATTGTATAAGTCTGTTGGCAGGAAGCTGCTTAAGTATTTTGCTGACTTCAAAGTTCATGTGACATTTATCATACTTTTTCTGTTTTAACTGGAACTGCTTCCAGACATAGTTGTCCATAAAGTGTAAGTCTCGTGCAATGAGAGAGAAAGCTGGATATTGTTTGAATCTGGTGAGTTATTAGCTCCCCGTTTGGCAGCCCTATCAACTTTATCATTATAATAAAAAGAACTATGAGAAGGTATCCAGCAGAAAGTAATATATGTGCCTCTTGAAGATAAACCATGAATCAAGTGACTAATTTCCAGAATCATTTCAGGTCTTGTTTGTAATTTTGATAATTTAAGAGCCTGAAGTACTGATTTTGAATCGACGCAAAAAAGTGTTTGAAAAATTGTCCTAGGAAGACATAAAGTTTAAAGCCATTAATATTGCAGAGTTCAGCTGTAAAGACAGATTTATCAAGTCCTATATTGAAAGATTTTTCAATTTTGAGAGCAGATATTAAAAACGCTGAGCCTGCTTTTCTTTCAATTACTGATCCATCAGTGTAAATTTTCAAGTGATTGGGATATAAGTCGTCTATATGACATTTAACCTGACTTGCCAGTAAGTTTATATTGTCTTCTTTTTTTAAATTAGTGTGGTTACGTCAAATTGTGCTCTATGGAGTTCCCAACTGGGTACTGGCGAAAAGGAAGGTCTTATAGATACAGGATCTACGTCTAGATCAATTCCTGAGCCTTTCATGACGTCAGATGTGTATGTTGCAAGTGTGACCTGTGAAGATATTGATTTAGCTCTTTTTGGAAAGTCGGTATCTGATCTCAGTTTAGTTTCTGTTTCTGTGATGTTTTCTACGGTGGTATTTCTTAACAAAAATTTAGTAGAAGCGACTTTCCTTTGCTCTTCAAGTGGTAACAGATCGATTTCATTATATGTACGAAGACAGGAAGCATGCATTGGAAGACCCAGCGCAAGTTTGAAACCTTTACAATCTATGCTCTGTAGTTTTTTTAGTAAGTGTTTCGGTGCACTGAAGAAGATTTCTTGGGCATAGGTTAATTTAGATCTAACAAGCGATTTACAAAGATGAACAAGTATTGATGAATCTTGACCCCATGTCTGTTTGCGAACTATTTTTAAGAAATTTAAACTTTTCTGAGCTTTGGTTAACAAGTATTCAATATGCTGATTCCAAGATAATTTTGCTGTAAGGAAAACT
>JAPXFY010000018.1:2630035-2665035 GCA_030674185.1 Monoplex corrugatus
TTCTGCAATATGAGAGATAATTCCTACGTGACTCTCAAGAGTTATGTTCTTCGATTAATATCATAAAAAAATTCTCCATGTTTCCCTCTTATTTCTTTGGTATTACGAAAGATTGTCCCCAGTTGTGACCCTTCATGCCCTAATGTCATGCTGACCTCAGTGTCGGTGGGTTTGGAGGTGTGTTTGCGGGTGGGGAGTGGGGGGGGGGGGTAAAATGAGGAGAGTGACAGGGAATGGTAAACCAAAATGGAGCAGGAACAAAAGTAATATTAACAAATCACATAAACCACAACATTTGTGACGATAAGCTTCTTACAAAGGCATTACCACAATCAGCAAAAGTCGCTGGAGATCACAGTCGAGCACCACAAAGTCACATCGTTTTCAGAAAGAAAGACCAGACTTTTTTGTTGTTGGTCAAAACAGTCAGCAAAAGTCACTGAAGACAATACACACACATCACAGTATCACGCAATGTGGAGGTAAAGGTAGGAAAGTGTCAACCTTAAAAGGCGTCACAAATTTTTTTTTTTTTTTTTACAGATCATGTGTAAACATCACAGTATCACAACATTCTAATAAGAAAAGTGTAAACCTTATAAAGCATAATAAAAGCCAATAAAAAAAAAAAGTGCATAAACGTCACAGTACTTAACCCTTGATCCAGCACCCTGTCCACCAGCATCCTGCATTGTCAATCATGCTAGCGAAGCAAAAACTTAACCCTTTGATTCCCTCACCCTATCCACCAGCTTCCCGCAGGAAGCTGGTGGATAGGGTGAGGGAATCAAAGGGTTAAGTTTTTGCAGGTGGTGGATAGTGAGTGTGCGGGAGTCAAAGGGTTACAAGACATGACACAAATGTTCTGAAACACTATGGTGGATTTGGATTCTCCGCACTCTGAACTGAGTGTTTTCTTGAGAAAGTAGACCCCAATACACAGCCTCAGGGCCACACAAGACACTGCATGCAAACACAGAAACGATTACAATAGTTCCAGTAGACAAAGATACACATTTAAAAGTCATAATGAAAACACACTGGTGGATTCACTGCACTTTAAATGGAATGTTTTGGGAGATTTCCTGAGAAAAAAAGACCCAAAGACATCGCCTTCATGGCACACCAAGGCATTGCACGCAAAAAGTCAAACGATTATAGTATACCATCACAACATATTCAATAGAAAAGTGTCAATATTCAATAGAATTCACCAAAAAGTCAAATGATTATAGTATACCATCACAACATATCAATAGAAAAGTGTTGACAATCAAAAGAATTCACCAAAAAGTCAAACGATTATAGTATACCATCACAACATTTTCAATAGAAAAGTGTCAATATTCAATAGAATTCACCAAAAAGCCAAACGATTATAGTATACCATCACAACAATTTTGACAGAAAAATGTCCACGTTCAAAAGAATTCACACAAAACCAAAGTCTCTGAAACGCAACGGTGGATTGTTTGCATTGTGACTCAAATGACCAGGAGTGAAGGTGAAGATGCAGACTCAGACTGTACAACAACATGGTGGAGTGTGGTCAGCTCACCTAACAGATACAGACTGTACAACAACATAGTGCAGTGTGGTCAGCTCACCTAACAGATACAGACTGTACAACAACATAGTGGAGTGTGGTCAGCTCACCTAACAGATACAGACTGTACAACAACATAGTGGAGTGTGGTCAGCTCACCTAACAGATACAGACTGTACAACAACATAGTGGAGTGTGGTCAGCTGACCTAACAGATACAGACTGTACAACAACATAGTGCACTGTGGTCAGCTGACCTAACAGATACAGACTGTACAACAACATAGTGCACTGTGGTCAGCTGACCTAACATATACAGACTGTACAACAACATAGTGGAGTGTGGTCAGCTCACCAAAGATGCAGACTGTACAACAACACAGTGGACTGTGGTCAGCTGACCCAACAGACGGAGTTCTCCGTGCTGCACTAAAAGTCAAGAGTGTGTGTGATGTGCCATGAGTCTAATCAAGTCTGAAGAATAACACTATACAAACATAATTTATTACAGACATGCAGCACATGGCCACTCCGCCACACACAATGCTCAACACACACAAAGGAAACCGACACAAGACGGCACACAAAGCACTGCAAGGAAAGAGAGAAAAAAAAGAAGAATTATACACACATAATCCCACATCTCTGAAAAACAATTTGAATCAAAATGACCGCCAGTGTACGTTCGACTTAAAAAAAATTTTTTTTTAAAAAACCGCCAAATATGAACACGTCTTTAAGCTGACATAGTAAGACAAGTGTAAATGTTCAGCCAACCGAACTTTGCCCAGCATACACCAAAACAAAACAAAGAAAAGCAATCATCAGATCAAGGTCAGAGTAAATGTCAAACCATCCTTTACAAACACAACATGGCAGAAAAATCAAGATGTTTCACTGAATCTACATGTAGTAAACTTTGGTATGATCCTTACCACGGTCAGACAGCTGAAGTGATGACTGACTCCCATACAGGTCACGTCATTAACAAGAGAACCGTACGTTGAGGGATCACACTACAGTCACTGTTCCTGCATCTGCTCCACAAAACTCACTTTCTGGATTCTGCTTCACAAAACTCAATTTCTGGATTCTGCTTCACAAAACTCACTTTCTGGATTCTGCTTCACAAAACTCACTTTCTGGATTCTGCTTCACAAAACTCACTTTCTGGATTCTGCTTCACAAAACTCACTTTCTGGATTCTGCTTCAAAAAACTCACTTTCTGGATTTGGCTCCAGAAAACCACTATCTTGAATTTTATTCGAAAACCATTTTCTTGAATCTGGTTCAGCAAACTAACCTACTTTCTTGAATCTGGTTCAGCAAACTAACCTACTTTCATAAATCTGGTTCAGCAAACTAACCTACTTTCATAAATCTGGTTCAGAAAACTAACCTACTTTCATAAATCTGGTTCAGAAAGCTAACCTACTTTCTTGAATTTGGTTCAGAAAACTAACCTACTTTCATAAATCTGGTTCAGCAAACTAACCTACTTTCTTGAATTTGGTTCAGCAAACTAACCTACTTTCTTGAATTTGGTTCAGCAAACTAACCTACTTTCATAAATCTGGTTCAGCAAACTAACCTACTTTCATAAATCTGGTTCAGCAAACTAACCTACTTTCATAAATCTGGTTCAGCAAACTAACCTACTTTCATAAATCTGGTTCAGCAAACTAACCTACTTTCATAAATCTGGTTCAGCAAACTAACCTACTTTCATAAATCTGGTTCAGCAAACTAACCTACTTTCATAAATCTGGTTCAGCAAACTAACCTACTTTCATAAATCTGGTTCAGCAAACTAACCTACTTTCATAAATCTGGTTCAGCAAACTAACCTACTTTCTTGAATCTGATTCAGCAAACTAACCTACTTTCTTGAATCTGGTTCAGCAAACTAACCTACTTTCTTGAATCTGGTTCAGAAAACTAACCTACTTTCTTGAATCTGATTCAGAAAACTAACCTACTTTCTTGAATCTGATTCAGAAAACTAACCTACTTTCTTGAATCTGATTCAGAAAACTAACCTACTTTCTTGAATCTGGTTCAGAAAACTAACCTACTTTCTTGAATCTGATTCAGAAAACTAACCTACTTTCTTGAATCTGGTTCAGAAAACTAACCTACTTTCTTGAATCTGATTCAGAAAACTAACCTACTTTCTTGAATCTGGTTCAGAAAACTAACCTACTTTCTTGAATCTGGTTCAGAAAACTAACCTACTTTCTTGAATCTGGTTCAGAAACAACCTACTTTCTTAAATCTGGTTCAGAAAACTACCTTTTCTTAAATCTGGTTCAGAAAACCTGTCTTTCTTAAATCTGGTCAGAAAACACCTTACTTTCTTAAATCTGGCTCAGAAAACCAACCTACTAACCCAAATTTGATTCAGAAAACCAACCTACTAACCAAATTTGATTCAGAAAACCAACCTACTGCCCAAATTTGATTTCAGAAAACCAACCTACTACCCCAAATTTGATTCAGAAAACCAACCTACTACCCCAAATTTGATTCAGAAAACCAACCTACTAACCCAAATTTGATTCAGAAAACCAACCTACTACCCCAAATTTGATTCAGAAAACCAACCTACTACCCCAAATTTGATTCAGAAAACCAACCTACTACCCAAATTTGATTCAGAAAACCAACCTACTAACCCAAATTTGATTCAGAAAACCAACCTACTAACCCAAATTTGATTCAGAAAACCAACCTACTAACCCAAATTTGATTCAGAAAACCAACCTACTAACCCAAATTTGATTCAGAAAACCAACCTACTAACCCAAATTTGATTCAGAAAACCAACCTACTAACCCAAATTTGATTCAGAAAACCAACCTACTAACCCAAATTTGATTCAGAAAACCAACCTACTGAACCCAAATTTGATTCAGAAAACCAACCTACTGCCCCAAATTTGATTCAGAAAACCAACCTACTACCCCAAATTTGATTCAGAAAACCAACCTACTAACCCAAATTTGATTCAGAAAACCAACCTACTAACCCAAATTTGATTCAGAAAACCAACCTACTGCCCCAAATTTGATTCAGAAAACCAACCTACTGCCCCAAATTTGATTCAGAAAACCAACCTACTAACCCAAATTTGATTCAGAAAACCAACCTACTAACCCAAATTTGATTCAGAAAACCAACCTACCTAACCCCAAATTTGATTCAGAAAACCAACCTACTACCCCAAATTTGATTCAGAAAACCAACCTACTAACCCAAATTTGATTCAGAAAACCAACCTACTAACCCAAATTTGATTCAGAAAACCAACCTACTGCCCAAATTTGATTCAGAAAACCAACCTACTAACCCAAATTTGATTCAGAAAACCAACCTACTACCCAAATTTGATTCAGAAAACCAACCTACTAACCCAAATTTGATTCAGAAAACCATACTGATGGAAAACCAATCTATATCATTTTTGACAATGCAGGCCTATTTTGCTGTAAATCTGTGAAAAAAATGTTTCTCTCTGTTAGCTGCACATTTTATCATGTTGTTTGAAAGGACCAAAAAAATGTGACCACAATAGTTCTGTGAAAGCTGCACAATATATACATCCTTGTTTGACCACAAGACACATTAGTCTGAAAGATGAAACAATATACACGACAGCACAAAAAACAGACGATAAAGAGACAAGAAAGAAACAAAAAGCAGACAGACAGAGAGACAAACAGAAAGAAAAGAAAGAAAGAAAAAAAGAAAGAAAGAAAGAAGAAGAAAGACAGACAGAAGAAAGAAAGACAGAAGAAAGAAAGAAAGAAAGACAGAAAGAAAGAAAGAAAGACGACAGACAGAAAGAAAGAAAGACAGACAGAAAGAAAGAAAGAAGACAGACAGACAGAAAGAAAGACGACAGACAAGAAAGAAAGAAAGACAGACAGACAAAGAAAGAAGAAAGAGACAGACAGAAAGAAAGAAGAAAGAAGAGAAGACAGACAGACAGAAGAAAGAAAGACAGAAAGAAAGACAGAAAGAAAGAAAGAAAGACAGAAAGAAAGAAGAAAAGAAAAGAAGAAGAAAGAAAGAAAGAAAGAAAGAAAGAAAGAAGAAAGAAAGAAAGAAAGAAAGAAAGAAGAAACGAAGAAAGAAAGAAAGAAAAGAAAGAAAGAAAGACAGAAAGAAAGACAGACAGAAAGAAAGACAGACAGACAGAAAGAAAGAAAGAAAGACAGACAGAAAGAAAGAAAGAAAGAAAGACAGACAGACAGAAAGAAAGACAGACAGAAAGAAAGACAGACAGACAGACAGAAAGAAAGAAAGAGAGACAGAAAGAAAGAAAGAAAGAAAGAAAGACAGACAGAAAGAAAGACAGAAAGAAAGAAAGAAAGACAGACAGAAAGAAAGAAAGACAGAAAGAAAGAAAGCAAAGAAAAGAAAAAGAAAGAAAGAAAGAAAGAAAGAAAGAAAGAAAAGAAAAGAAAAGAAAAGAAAGACAGAAAGAAAGAATGAAACAAAGAATAAAAGAAAGAAAAGAAAAGAAAGAAATGAAAATAATCACAAGCGATATCAATATCACAGGACTGTGAGTCATGTCCCCAACAACACAAGTTACAGTACTACAATCCATTCACTCCCTCAGCCTATCCACCAGCTTCCTTCAACATACTTCATTATTACCGTAAAGTGCGTAGTAAACGCCCAACATCCAGTATACACCCACCCACCCACCCCCAGAGTGGAAAATCCTGGTACAATGTCTGGAATTAATGACATCCTTACCCAGAGTGGAAAATCCTGGTACAATGTCTGGAATTAATGACATCCTAGTTCAAACTAATGACATTTCAAACTCTGACTGTCAGTTAAGTTCCCTTCAAGCTTAGATATGCAGTTTTAAGGTACAGAATTTCCAACATGCCACGAAATAAGTCTTACAGAGTCAGCCCTTAACTCTTTGACTTCCGTCTATGTCCATCACATCAGTATCCTGCATTGCCAACCATGCTAGCAAAGAAAAAAATTAACCCTTTGATTCCCTTACCCTATCCACCAGCTTCTACAACATATTGTACTGTATTATTAACATCCTTTCTCGTCCTCACCCTGTCCACCAGCTTCCTACAATAAACTATATTACTGTTCACTTTTTTACTCCCTCACCCTGTCCACCAGCTTCCTACAGCATACTATTACAATCTTTTCTCACCCTCACCCTATCCACCAGCTTCTAACACTACACTATATTATTGTTCACTTTTTTACTCCCTCACCCTATCCATCAGCTTCCCACAATATACATTATTACAATCCTTTCCCTCACCCTATCTACCAGCTTCCTACAATATACTGTACTATTATGATCCCTTCTCTCCCTCACCCTATCTACCAGCTTCCTACAATATACTGTACTATTATGATCCCTTCTCTCCCTCACCCTATCTACCAGCTTCCTACAATATACTGTACTATTATGATCCCTTCTCTCCCTCACCCTATCTACCAGCTTCCTACAATATACTGTACTATTATGATCCCTTCTCTCCCTCACCCTATCTACCAGCTTCCTACAATATACTGTACTATTATGATCCCTTCTCTCCCTCGCCATAATCATCAGCTTACTCTCAAACGAGCGATGCCGTAATATTTCTAGACAACAACAACCCGCCATCTTGAAGGACGCTCACTTCTGGTCGTTTTCAGAGTTTTCATCACGCACAATGTGATCGTCTGGGTGCAAAAAAAAAAAAAAAAAAAAAAAAAAAAAGACAGTACAAAGAATGTTCATGGTACGACACTGTTCATGAATGTTGGAGTAAACTGTCGGCAATGGACTCCCATACCCTATCCACCACCTGCAAAATCTTAACCCTTTAATTCCCATACCCTATCCACCACCTGCAAAAATTTAACCCTTTAACTCCCATACCCTATCCACCACCTGCAAAAATTTAACCCTTTAACTCCCATACCCTATCCACCACCTGCAAAAATTTAACCCTTTGACTCCCATACCCTATCCACCACCTGCAAAATCTTAACCCTTTGACTCCCATACCCTATCCACCACCTGCAAAATCTTAACCCTTTGACTCCCATACCCTATCCACCACCTGCAAAATCTTAACCCTTTGACTCCCATACCCTATCCACCATCTGCAAAAATTTAACACTTTGACTCCCGTACCCTATCCACCACCTGCAAAAACTTAACCCTTTGACTCCCTTACCCTGTCCACCAACTGCAAAAACTTAACACTTTGACTCCTTCACCCTGTCCATCAGCCTTCCGCGGGAAGCTGGTGGATAGGGTGAGGGAGTCAAAGGGTTAAGTTTTTGCTTTGCTATCATAGCTGACAACGCAGGACGCTGGTGGACAGAGTGAAGGAATCAAAGGGTTAAACCTTCCCCCAGGCTTGTAGTGCCAGCCTGACCACACCCCAAGGACTACAGCAGCAAAGGACACATGACGGATCTAGAACAGAACTCACTGAAGAACTAATAATTATAATAATAATAATAATAATTACAATATTTATATAGCGCAAAATCTTGATAAAATCAAATCTAAGCGCTGAAACAGACACACACGCACGCACGCACGTACGCACGCACACACACGCATGCACACACACACAAACACACACACACACACACACATGGCTATAAATGGGGAGAAAGAATACAAGCAATAAAAGCAAGAATAAAAGCAATGGAAAATTATAGAGAGCATATCATATACAATTATATATTATAACCATGTGATTCCCCTCCCAGTGTGTGTTAAAACACAAAGCGAAAGGCACGACACAAGTGAGCCAGGTCTGTTTGTGTACTGGTAAGTCTGGCCACAGCCAGCAACAGTGCAGTGACGGACAGCCCACACAGGTTAAGGCACAGATGCTGGTACGATGTTCCCCTCTGTATCATACGGTACAACACTGAGCAGACAAAAAACAAAAACAAAAAAACAAAAACAATATGTATAGTTGTAACAGATACCAGAGGCGGAGTCCATTGTTGACAAATGACATAACGACCTAGCAACAAACAGTACATACACTTGTCACACATACCGGAGGCGGACTCCATTGTTGACAAATGACATAACGACCTAGCAACAAACAGTATGTATAGTTGTCACTGATACCAGAGGCGGACTCCATTGTTGATAAATGACATAATGATCTGGCAACAAACAGTATGTATAGTTGTCACTGATACCAGAGGCAGATTCCAGTGTCCATAAATGACATGACAATCTAGCAGCAAACAGTACATGTGTACAGCTGTCACACATACTATAGGCAGATTCCAGTGTCCACAAATGACATAACAATCTAGCACCAAACAGTACACGCAAACAGCTGTCACACATACTATAGGCAGATTCCAGTGTCCACAAATGACATAACAATCTAGCAGCAAACAATACAAGCATACAGCTGTCACACATACTATAGGCAGATTCCAGTGTCCACAAATGACATAACAATCTAGCACCAAACAGTACACGCAAACAGCTGTCACACATACTATAGGCAGATTCCAGTGTCCATAAATGACATAACAATCTAGCAGCAAACAGTACAGGCAAACAGCTGTCACACATACTATAGGCAGATTCCAGTGTCCATAAATGACATGACAATCTAGCACCAAACAGTACAGGCAAACAGCTGTCACACATACTATAGGCAGATTCCAGTGTCCACAAATGACATAACAATCTAGCACCAAACAGTACAGGCAAACAGCTGTCACACATACTATAGGCAGATTCCAGTGTCCACAAATGACATAACAATCTAGCACCAAACAGTACAGGCAAACAGCTGTCACACATACTATAGGCAGATTCCAGTGTCCATAAATGACATAACAATCTAGCAGCAAAAAATGCAAGCGTACAGATTCCAACGTCGACAGATGACACGACAATCTAGCAACAAACAGTATGTGTACATGACACACACAGACACCACACACAAACTCCAGTTGTACTGAACAGCAAAACGATGGAGCGACAAACAGCATGGACTTGTTTGGTCTTATGACAAACCTAGGTTCCAGTCCTGGTCACACTTGGATACCATCCCCACCCAGGCCATCCATCCACCCCCCACCCCCTGTCCATCATGAGTGTTGCTGTGGGTGTTGCCTGTTAAATAAGACTATATAAATAATAACAGCAATAATCACAATTATAATTAGAAAATAATAATAATAATGATGATGAGAATAATTAATAATACTCGTACTCATGCTCCTCCTCCTCCTATCACACTACTACTACTATTACTACTGATTATAATAATAATAATAATAATAACAATCATGATTAATAATAATAAAAATAATAATAAATAAACAATCATGATGATAATAATATATAATAACAATCATGATTATAATAATAATAATAATAACAATATAACAATCATGATGATAATAATAATAATAACAATCATGATTATAATAATAATAATAAAATAACAATATAACAATCATGATATGAATAATAAATAAATATAATAATAATAACAATAACAATCGTGATTATTATAATATAACAATAACAATAACAATATGATGACAATGATAATAATAATAATATTAACGATAATAATATAATAATAACAACGATAACAATCAATAATAATAATAATAACGACTATCTATTCAGCACCTCATCTCCCACAAGCAGACACATGTACAGCAAATACATGTCCACCCAACCTGACTGCTACAGTGAAAACATATGGACTACAATAATACATTGTTAAAGAAGCAACAAAAAGAATAACAACAACATCTGTTCATGTGGCCATTGGGAAAACACAAATGAAGAAAGAAAGAAGCCAACACAATTAAACTTGCTCGGAAATGACAAAAGTTGTTCCTGGCAAAATTTCTGTAGAAAAAATCCACTTCCATTGGTAAGCAGACATACACATAGATAGGGAAAAAAAAAGGGGGGGGGGGGAAGGTGGCACTGTACTTTAGCAACAGGATTTCCTCAGAAACAGCAGCCCACTTTTCACACTGACACTAGCCATCACAACAAAAAGCCTCAATCCACTCCACTCCACTCCACAGACATTATGGATGCAGAGAGTAAGGTTTTGGCTTGTACTCTGTGGTATGATCCCGTGGTATTACACAAAGCCACCATCTAACGCCACACATAAGTTCTTTTGTACACATGAGTGAGATTTGTTTCAAGTGACATAATGTTCTAGAATCTTCTCTGGTCATCTACAATCTAACCAAACACAGAGACAAGATTCCTGTTTATGTAAATGACATAATGTTCTACAATCTTCCATGATCTTCTAAAATCCGACATAACACAGGATGCTGGTGGATAGGGTGAGGGTGTAAAAGAGTTAAGTTTCTGCTTTGTAATAATGGCTGACAGTGCAGAATGCTGGTGGATAGGGTGACGGAATGACAGACAAATTTCTGCTTTGTAATAATGGCTGACAGTACAGGATGCTGGTGGATAGGGTGAGGGTGTGACAGACAAATTTCTGCTTTGTAATAATGGCTGACAGTACAGGATGCTGGTGGATAGGGTGACGGAGTGACAGACAAATTTCTGCTTTGTAATAATGGCTGACAGTACAGAATGCTGGTGGATAGGGTGACGGAGTGACAGACAAATTTCTGCTTTGTAATAATGGCTGACAGTGCAGAATGCTGGTGGATAGGGTGACGGAGTGACAGACAAATTTCTGCTTTGTAATAATGGCTGACAGTACAGAATGCTGATGGATAGGGTGAGGGAGTGACAGACAAATTTCTGCTTTGTAATAATGGCTGACAGTACAGAATGCTGATGGATGGGTGAGGGAGTGACAGACAAATTTCTGCTTTGTATAATGGCTGACAGTACAGAATGCTGATGGATAGGGTGAGGGAGTGACAGACAAATTTCTGCTTTGTAATAATGGCTGACAGTACAGAATGCTGATGGATAGGGTGAGGGAGTGACAGACAAATTTCTGCTTTGTAATAATGGCTGACAGTGCAGGATGCTGATGGATAGGGTGACGGAGTGACAGACAAATTTCTGCTTTGTAATAATGGCTGACAGTGCAGGATGCTGGTGGATAGGGTGACGGAGTGACAGACAAATTTCTGCTTTGTAATAATGGCTGACAGTGCAGGATGCTGGTGGATAGGGTGACGGAGTGACAGACAAATTTCTGCTTTGTAATAATGGCTGACAGTGCAGAATGCTGGTGGATAGGTGACGGTGTGACAGACAAATTTCTGCTTGCAATAATGGCTGACAGTGCAGGATGCTGAGGATAGGGTGACGGAGTGACAGACAAATTTCTGCTTTGTAATAATGGCTGACAGTGCAGGATGCGATGGATAGGGTGACGGAGTGACAGACAATTTCTGCTTTGTAATAATGGCTGACAGTGCAGGATGCTGGTGGATAGGGTGACGGAGTGACAGACAATTTCTGCTTTGTAATAATGGCTGACAGTGCAGGATGCTGGTGGATAGGGTTAGGGAGTGACAGATTTAAGTTAATATCGTGGATAACAGTGCAGGATGTGGTGGAAAGGGTGAGGAGGTGACAGAGTAAGTTCTGCTTGTATAATGGCTGACAGTGCGGATGCTGGTGGATAGGGTTAGGGAGTGACAGATTTAAGTTTCTGCTGTGCAATAATGGCTGACAGTGCAGAATGCTGGTAGATAGGGTGAGGGAGTGACAGATTTAAGTTTCTGCTGTGTAATAATGGCTGACAGTGCAGAATGCTGGTGGATAGGGTTAGGGAGTGACAGATTTAAGTTTAATATCGTGGATGACAGTGCAGGATGCTGGTGGATAGGGTGAGGGCGTGACAGAGTTATGTTTAATATCGTGGATGACAGTGCAGGATGCTGGTGGATAGGGTGAGGGCGTGACAGAGTTAAGTTTAATATCATGGATGACAGTGCAGGATGCTGGTGGATAGGGTTAGGGCGTGACAGACTTAAGTTTCTGCTTTGTAATAATGGCTGACAGTGCAGGATGCTGGTGGATAGGGTGAGTGAGTCACGGGGCTAATGACACAACAGTGTAAACACAAACACAAAGGTGGGAGGGAGCCCAGTGTGTGGGAAACGACACACAACAACACAACAAGAAACACAAATATGGCATTGAGCACCAGCCTGGCTGACACATTGATCTGAGAACACACACACACAACACACACACACACACACACACACACACACAACACACACACACACACACACACACACACACACAAACACACAAACACATGCACACACAAGTGACACAGAGCCCTGTTTGCGGGAATGACAACACTGACCCAAAATCATACAGTACATATGAGCATGGCAAACAGGACAGTGAGATTCCTGTGCATCAGGTAATGTCACAACAATATCTCACACAAAATACGCACCAGCATGACAATTGTAAGACTCGGTGCGATTCTTCTTCCTCTCATAAACGATACCTCGCACACAAAATACGCACCAGCATGACAACTGTAAGACTGAGTGCGATTCTTCTTCTTCTCATACCTGTACAGTACTGTAAATGTTCTCCTTAGCTTTCTGCACAAGGTGGCAGAAGCTGGTGCACAGGGTGAGGGAGTTAAACGTTTAACATCAAACAATAAGATTTCAAATCAAACACAAGAACTGTACAATACTGCCATGGTTTTAACTCTTTCATTTCTGTTTGGTATGAATCATTACTTCCCCTTCTTTCTGGATTCTCATAGGATTGTAGACCCTATTTCCTTCATTTAGAGAAGCGACACAAACAAGAGAAAGGATGTGGTGCTGACCCCTTTACCCATGCCGAGGAAAGGTGGAGGGGGTGGCTAGTATGTGGCGAACTGATAAACAGTGCCCCTTGACTGACCCGGTCATGTGCTGATGAAGCACACCGAAGGCACAACTGGCACAAACTTCAAAGCCAGCACTGCAAGAACGATTTACCGCGCTGCAAGAAGGAACATGTTTTGTTCTGCCCGGTGTTCCCCCTGAAGGAAGGAAGAGCAAGAATCCTGCGGCACGGAAAACCGTTCTCTAGGGATGAAAGAGTTAATTACTACCCCCACAGCAAGATCTGATACAAACTGCCACATTTCCCATCAAACGGTAGTCACACAACATCACAAAGGCTTAACAGTCACACTGCACACACTTCTGCAATGTGGAACACAAAGGTTCTGGGTTTTTCTTGAAGCACAGATCAAAGACAAAATGTTCATGTTAAAAAAAGGGTCAAATGGACAGACAGTGAAGAAAATGGCGGTGAGCACAGTAAAAGTGATATCAATAGACAGACAGGTCGCCTTCATTCAGTCTTTGATTTAACGTCTTTTCACTATGAATGATATTAGATGAAGAGGTCGCATGTGCGTGCATACATGTGTGTGTGTGTGTGTTTGCTAGTTTGTGTGTATATGTTTGTCTGTATTTTGTATCTGTGGGTGTTTGTGTGTACATGTTTGTCTGTATTTTGTATCTGTGGATGTTTGTGTGTATATGTTTGTCTGTATTTTGTATCTGTGGATGTTTGTGTGTATATGTTTGTCTGTATTTTGTATCTGTGGGTGTTTGTGTGTATATGTTTGTCTGTATTTTGTATCTGTGGATGTTTGTGTGTATATGTTTGTCTGTATTTTGTATCTGTGGGTGTTTGTGTGTACATGTCTGTATTTTGTATCTGTGGATGTTTGTGTGTATATGTTTGTCTGTATTTTGTATCTGTGGGTGTTTGTGTGTATATGTTTGTATTTTGTATCTGTGGATGTTTGTGTGTATATGTTTGTCTGTATTTTGTATCTGTGGGTGTTTGTGTGTATATGTTTGTATTTTGTATCTGTGGATGTTTGTGTGTATATGTTTGTCTGTATTTTGTATCTGTGGGTGTTTGTGTGTATATGTTTGTCTGTATTTTGTATCTGTGGATGTTTGTGTGTACATGTTTGTCTGTATTTTGTATCTGTGGATGTTTGTATTTTGTATCTGTGGATGTTTGTGTGTATATGTTTGTATTTTGTATCTGTGGATGTTTGTGTGTACATGTTTGTCTGTATTTTGTATCTGTGGATGTTTGTATTTTGTATCTGTGGATGTTTGTGTGTACATGTTTGTCTGTATTTTGTATCTGTGGATGTTTGTGTGTACATGTTTGTCTGTATTTTGTATCTGTGGATGTTTGTGTGTATATGTTTGTCTGTATTTTGTATCTGTGGATGTTTGTGTGTATATGTTTGTCTGTATTTTGTATCTGTGGATGTTTGTGTGTATAATATGTTTGTCTGTATTTTGTATCTGTGGGTGTTTGTGTGTACATGTTTGTCTGTACTTTGTATCTGTGGATGTTTGTGTGTATAATATGTTTGTCTGTATTTTGTATCTGTGGATGTTTGTGTGTATATATGTTTGTCTGTATTTTGTATCTGTGGATGTTTGTGTGTACATGTTTGTCTGTACTTTGTATCTGTGGATGTTTGTGTGTACATGTCTGTATTTTGTATCTGTGGATGTTTGTGTGTATATGTTTGTGTGTATTTTGTATCTGTGGATGTTTGTGTGTACATGTTTGTCTGTATTTTGTATCTGTGGATGTTTGTGTGCATATGTTTGTCTGTATTTTGTATCTGTGGATCCAAGGTGGATGACGAGCAAAGAGAATGAGGATGACGGAGATAATAAATTGTGCTACAAAGTGAGATACCATTTACATTGGATCACCCATACATGGGTTTCTATGACTTGAATGCACAGGGCATCAGCGCAGTACAAATGTGCCTGTTTGTTTTTTTAACAAAGACAAACATAGCAAATATGTGCTAAATAAGACCCCAAGACCTTGCCAGCACACAGGGCTTATGCAGCAAGTTACAGCTCGTGAAATGACCATTTTGGATCTTGTCCTGTCCCCTGGCATCTGTGACCTCAGCACATATGGAAGCTGTTCCATGTACAAAGACACTATCTTGAGAAACTGAACCTGAAATCCACACGAAGATGTCACGACCACACGACACAAGCAACACCATCGTTACAAACATGACACTGATATACGCCATGTACGGCCGAACGGGTTGAGTACCCATCGCAATGATCATCATTAACACAGAGCTTCGTCTGGACATTTCCCACGTTGCTCTAATAATCAATGATCATCTCATTTAGTTCTGTCAAAGGTTTTATCTAAACGTGACAGTTATGAAACAGTCTGCTTTGTTATGGTATGGTATGTGATATTGTCACATTACAGAGACAATCCACAACACATCACATCAAACTGAATCAAAATGTCTGCCAGCGTTCAAAGAAATAAAAACAAAAACAAAAAAACACACAAAATTGGAACATGTATTTGATATAACAAAATACAACAGGCACACACTTTGGTCAAATACCCTTTAACCAGAAAAAAAATATGAAAAAAGAATAAGAACGTGTATTTGATACAACAAGACAAGACAGGCGCAAATTTTCAGCCAACTTGTCCGGACGTGACAGTTTTGAACCAGTTCGCTTTGCTATGGCATGTGTTATTGTCACATTACAGTAACAATCCACAACACATTACATCAAACTGAATCAACGTGACCTGTTGTATTAAACATGCCTTCTTATTCCACTGAATCAACGCAACTTGTTGTATTAAACATGCCTTCTTATTCACCTGAATCAACGTAACTTGTTGTATTAAACATGCCTTCTTATTCACCTGAATCAAAGAGACTTGTTGTATTAAACATGCCTTCTTATTCACCTGAATCAAAGAGACTTGTATTAAACATGCCTTCTTATTCCACTGAATCAAAGAGACTTGTTGTATTAAACATGCCTTCTTATTCCACTGAATCAACATGACTTGTTGTATTAAACATGCCTTCTTATTCCACTGAATCAACGTGACTTGTTGTATTAAACATGCCTTCTTATTCCACTGAATCAACGTGACTTGTTGTATTAAACATGCCTTCTTATTCCACTGAATCAACGTGACTTGTTGTATTAAACATGCCTTCTTATTCCACTGAATCAACGTGACTTGTTGTATTAAACATGCCTTCTTATTCCACTGAATCAACGTGACTTGTTGTATTAAACATGCCTTCTTATTCCACTGAATCAACGTGACTGTTGTATTAACATCCTTCTTATTCCACTGAAAACAACGTAGACTTGTTGTAATAAACATGCCTTCTTATTCCACTGAATCAACGTGACTTTGTTGTATTCAAACAATGCCTTCTATTCCACTGAATCAACGTGACTTGTTGTATTAAACATGCCTTCTTATTCCACTGAATCAACGTGACTTGTTGTATTAAACATGCCTTCTTATTCCACTGAATCAACGTGACTTGTTGTATTAAACATGCCTTCTTATTCCACTGAATCAACGTGACTTGTTGTATTAAACATGCCTTCTTATTCCACTGAATCAACGTGACTTGTTGTATTAAACATGCCTTCTTATTCCACTGAATCAACGTGACTTGTTGTATTAAACATGCCTTCTTATTCCACTGAATCAATGTGACTTGTTGTATTAAACATGCCTTCTTATTCCACTGAATCAACGCGACTTGTTGTATTAAACATGCCTTCTTATTCCACTGAATCAACGTGACTTGTTGTATTAAACATGCCTTCTTATTCCACTGAATCAACGTGACTTGTTGTATTAAACATGCCTTCTTATTCCACTGAATCAACGTGACTTGTTGTATTAAACATGCCTTCTTATTCAACTGAATCAACGTGACTTGTTGTATTAAACATGCCTTCTTATTCAACTGAATCAATGTGACTTGTTGTATTAAACATGCCTTCTTATTCACCTGAATCAAAGAGACTTGTATTGAATACGCATTCTTATTCTTTTTTTGTTTTTTCTCTGGTTCCTGTTTGTTTGAACCGCGGTCAGTACACTTGTTTTGGATTTCAAACAACCTTTGTCAAGCCTAGTGTACAGAAGACAAAACAAACACCCAAAGCCAGCTCCTGCTGGATGATAGCTTGGAAAGTTGTCTACTGGTTTTTTCAGCTAAGTTTTCTGTGTTTATCTTTTTCGTCTCTTGTATATGCTTGGCAAAGGCTGGTTGGCCGAACATTTGTGCTGTTCTTATTTTGTTATACTAACATTAATACATGTTATAACATATCACATAACTTTGTTGTGCCAAAGAGTAATCACAATATCACCTGGTAAATACAAACACATGACTTAGTTTTGCACAAGAGTTATCACAATATCACGTTGGTAATTAAGAACACACAAATATATTGTGTTCTGCCCAAAACTTATCACAATATCACAACAATAATTATGAACACATAACTGGGTCGTCACAAAGATATCACAATATTACGAAAATAATGATGAACACAATTATTTGTTCTGACACAAAGTTATCACATAAGTCACTCACACCAAACAACAGAAATAAATACACGACTTTTCACAGAAGACAACACAAATAACTGACTTTCTCACAAACATCACAAAAAACTTTCTCACGCACGGATCGCACCACAGACTATGGCGCTGTGCCAGCAAATGCCAGACACAGGCCCGTCCCACACGTCTCATACTCTCACATCAGCAAAACACACAATCATCTTCCAGTCTTGCACTGAAAGAGAGAGAGAGAGGAGAGGTCAATTCTTTTTTTCAGATGACAGCTCCTCTGTCTCTCTTTCTCTTTCAGACAGAGAGAAAGGATGTCCGTTCTAGACATAATAGATGCTACACCCTTTCTCTCTGTCTATCACCGAGACGAATGGCCGACTAGATTTACAACGCGCATGTGAACCCCTAGTTCGAACTGATGCCTTCATCAACCTGCCCATGCTGTCAAGAGAACCAGACAGCTGAACACATATTGCAGCAATGTCGCCTGTATTGAGTGAAGCAACAGAAAGTGTGTCCGACTACAACGCAGCTGACCACAAAGATCCATACAAGCTGACAGACACTGGACAACACAGCCACACCTATCCTCTCACTGACCACAAAGATCTATACAAGCTGACAGACACTGGACAACACAGCCACACCTATCGTCTGACTGACCACAAAGATCCATACAAGCTGACAGACACTGGACAACACAGCCACACCTATCGTCTGACTGACCACAAAGATCTATACAAGCTGACAGACACTGGACAACACAGCCACACCTATCCTCTGACTGACCACAAAGATCCATACAAGCTGACAGGAACTGGACAACACAGCCACACCTATCCTCTCACGTGGCTGTGTAAATTTATAGCGAATGAAAGAAGAATTTCACAGACACCAGTTCACACATCTAAAGCTATTGACAGACACAAACAGGAGGTGTGGTGTCACTTCTTTTCCTCATGACAGCTCTCCTTTCATTGTTGCTGAACAGGTCATGTGGGAAGTGAGAAAAGTCATGTGGGAAGTGAGAAAAAGTCATGTGGGAAGTGAGAAAAAGTCATGTGGGAAGTGAGAAAAAGTCATGTGGGAAGTGAGAAAAAACGGCCATAGTCACCATCAGACGTGAACAGTCATGTGGGAAGTGAGAAAAAGTCATGTGGGAAGTGAGAAAAAGTCATGTGGGAAGTGAGAAAAAAGTCATGTGGGAAGTGAGAAAAAGTCATGTGGAAGGAGAAAAGTCATGTGAAGTGAGAAAAGTCATGTGGGAAGTGAGAAAAAGTCATGTGGAAGTGAGAAAAAGTCATGTGGGAAGTGAGAAAAAGTCATGTAAGGGAAGTCTGTGGAGTGAGAAAAAAGGGCATGTCACTCAGACGTGGACGGTCATAGAAGTGAGAAAAAAACGGCCATCACATCAGACGTGGACAGGTCATGTGGAAGTGAGAAAAAAACGGCCAGTCACCATCAACGTGAAGGTCATGTGGAAGTGAGAAAACGCAGTCCATCAGACGTGAACAGGTCATGTGGGAAGTGAGAAAAAAACGGCCATAGTCACCATCAGACGTGAACAGGTCATGTGGGAAGTAGAAAAGGCGTCTAGACTGAAGTCATGAGAAGTGAAAAAAACGGCCATAGTCACCATCAGACGTGGACAGGTCATGTAGGAAGTGAGAAAAAAACGGCCATAGTCACCATCAGACGTGGACAGGTCATGTAGGAAGTGAGAAAAAAACGGCCATAGTCACCATCAGACGTGACAGGTCATGTAGGAAGTGAGAAAAAAACGGCCATAGTCACCATCAGACGTGACAGGTCATGTAGGAAGTGAGAAAAAAACGGCCATAGTCACCATCAGACGTGACAGGTCATGTAGGAAGTGAGAAAAAAACGGCCATAGTCACCATCAGACGTGGACAGGTCATGTAGGAAGTGAGAAAAAAACGGCCATAGTCACCATCAGACGTGGACAGGTCATGTAGGAAGTGAGAAAAAAACGGCCATAGTCACCATCAGACGTGGACAGGTCATGTAGGAAGTGAGAAAAAACGGCCATAGTCACCATCAGACGTGAACAGGTCATGTAGGAAGTGAGAAAAAAACGGCCATAGTCACCATCAGACGTGAACAGGTCATGTAGGAAGTGAGAAAAAAACGGCCATAGTCACCATCAGACGTGAACAGGTCATGTAGGAAGTGAGAAAAAAAACGGCCATAGTCACCATCAGACGTGAACAGGTCATGTAGGAAGTGAGAAAAAAACGGCCATATCACCATCAGACGTGAACAGGTCATGTAGGAAGTGAGAAAAAAACGGCCATAGTCACCATCAGACGTGAACAGGTCATGTAGGAAGTGAGAAAAAAACGGCCATAGTCACCATCAGACGTGAACAGGTCATGTAGGAAGTGAGAAAAAAACGGCCATAGTCACCATCAGACGTGGAACAGGTCATGTAGGAAGTGAGAAAAAAACGGCCATAGTCACCATCAGACGTGACAGGTCATGTAGGAAGTGAGAAAAAAACGGCCATAGTCACCATCAGACGTGAACAGGTCATGTAGGAAGTGAGAAAAAAACGGCCATAGTCACCATCAGACGTGAACAGGTCATGTAGGAAGTGAGAAAAAAACGGCCATAGTCACCATCAGACGTGAACAGGTCATGTAGGAAGTGAGAAAAAAACGGCCATAGTCACCATCAGACGTGACAGGTCATGTAGGAAGTGAGAAAAAAACGGCCATAGTCACCATCAGACGTGGACAGGTCATGTAGGAAGTGAGAAAAAAACGGCCATAGTCACCATCAGACGTGAACAGGTCATGTAGGAAGTGAGAAAAAAACGGCCATAGTCACCATCAGACGTGACAGGTCATGTAGGAAGTGAGAAAAAAAACGGCCATAGTCACCATCAGACGTGAACAGGTCATGTAGGAAGTGAGAAAAAACGGCCATAGTCACCATCAGACGTGAACAGGTCATGTAGGAAAGTGAGAAAAAAACGGCCATAGTCACCATCAGACGTGAACAGGTCATGTAGGAAGTGAGAAAAAAACGGCCATAGTCACCATCAGACGTGAACATATACAATGAGAAGAACCCATAGTCACAGCGTAAAGCATGTGAGGAAAAAAACGGCCATAGTCACCATCAGACGTGAACAGGTCATGTAGGAGTGAGAAAAGCCATGTACTGCGTAAAGTATGGAAGAGAAAAAAACGGCCATAGTCACCATCAGACGTGAACAGGTCATGTAGGAAGTGAGAAAAAAACGGCCATAGTCACCATCAGACGTGAACAGGTCATGTAGGAAGTGAGAAAAAAACGGCCATAGTCACCATCAGACGTGAAACAGGTCATGTGGGAAGTGAGAAAAAATGGCCAGTCACCATCAGACGTGAACAGGTCATGTAGGAAGTGAGAAAAAAACGGCCATAGTCACCATCAGACGTGAACAGGTCATGTAGGAAGTGAGAAAAAAACGGCCATAGTCACCATCAGACGTGAACAGGTCATGTAGGAAGTGAGAAAAAAACGGCCATAGTCACCATCAGACGTGAACAAACCATGTAGATGGTGAACAAAAGAAGACGAAGACATCTAAAAACTCTTAACAAACAAGACAGGTGGAAAGCCCTCAGATGGTGGACACCCTACAAGCAATGGCCACTCTACAGGTAATGTACAAAATCGAAGAGATCAGGAGAATCTCTGCCATCCAGGATGACCAAGCTCTCACACAGTGGACACCTGACAGGTTATATGCATCATCAAAGAGATCAGAAGAATCTTAGTCAGCCAGGATGACCAAGCTTTCAGATGGTGGACACCTGACAGGTTATATGCATCATCAAAGAGATCAGAAGAATCTTAGTCAGCCAGGATGACCAAGCTTTCAGATGGTGGACACCTGACAGGTTATATGCATCATCAAAGAGATCAGAAAATCTTAGTCAGCCAGGATGACCAAGCTTTCAGATGGTGGACACCTGACAGGTTATATGCATCATCAAAGAGATCAGAAAAATCTTAGTCAGCCAGGATGACCAAGCTTTCAGATGGTGGACACCTGACAGGTTATATGCATCATCAAAGAGATCAGAAGAATCTTAGTCAGCCAGGATGACCAAGCTTTCAGATGGTGGACACCTGACAGGTTATATGCATCATCAAAGAGATCAGAAAAATCTTAGTCAGCCAGGATGACCAAGCTTTCAGATGTGGACACCTGACAGGTTATATGCATCATCAAAGATATCAGAAGAATCTTAGTCATCCAGGATGACCAAGCTTTCAGATGGTGGACACCTGACAGGTTATATGCATCATCAAAGAGATCAGAAAAATCTTTGCCATCCAAGGAAGACAGAGAAATAAAAACTGGATACCTGACACAGGCGTACATACCGGATTTTTTTTGTTATCTACTTCCTGTCCTCAACAACAACACAAGACAGAGAAAGAAACAACAGGAAAGAAAGAGAATACACATATATAAAAAAAAAAAATGAAGAACGAGAAAGACAGAGCACATGTATATGTATGCACTGCAAAAGCCAACACGCTAAGAACCTGAAAATAACACTGATTTCAATACATTAACCCTATCTCATTCACTCCGGCTTCATCCGGCCAAACACAGCTCTTCCGCATCTGTTCACTCCGGCCGCATGTTTGCATACATGGCCAGTACTTTTCCATCACGCTGTAACCATGAGCTAGCTCACTCTGAATGGATGAAATTTGGCGGGTAGGTCCACGAAGGACCAATGAACTGTTAACACTAAATTATTATTATTAAATGACTGCATTCCATTCTTGTCTTTGTGTGAAGGCGAGAAAGATGGCGAATATGAGAAGTTTCACTGAAAGCTATGCAAATGGGAGAGGGTTAAATACTTTGTGGTAGACTATGACTAGAGAATGACATTTCTGTGACAAAAAAAATCCCACACTATTTTGTTGTTGTGATCCTGTCCTTTGTACATCAAGGCACAACACCAGGAAACAGACAGGCGGACACACAGACAATGAATACAGGTTCAATACTCGTAAAACTGGACAGACTCTGTCAAAGGTACTACTGCTGAGCTGTTGTGACTAACTCTGAGTTTTTATCGACATCAAAGCGCAAGGCCACACAGGTGCACACCGTGAGAATAAACACTAGGAACACACATCTCCAAACTGCATGGAAGTTAAAACTGTCCGTGTGAATGACAGCGTCCATCAGGACTGAAGCTGTGGCAATCAAGCTTAGTGAACGCATACACTCCCACAACCGGCAGTAGTGGTGTATCTTCGTTGCTACCCTATGAGACAATGTGCAGTAAGTGGATAATCACAAACCTAGTGATATTCAGCCACCAGAGTGACCATTTGAGGCATACCCATGTCTGAAGACAAAAACAAACTGTGACACTGACGATGTCCGACACAACACAACAGAAGACATGGACAACACTGATGACCACTAGACGTGCAGCTGCTCATGTTGGCAAGCACTGTGTAAATAAATACCACTATGACTAGCACCGTGTAAATAAATACCACTATGACTAGCACCGTGTGTAAATAAATACCACTATGACTAGCACCGTGTGTAAATAAATAACACTATGACTAGCACTGTGTGTAAATAAATACCACTATGACTAGCACTGTGTGTAAATAAATACCACTATGACTAGCACTGTGTGTAAATAAATACCACTATGACTAGCCCCGTGTGTAAATAAATACCACTATGACTAGCACCGTGTGTAAATAAATACCACTATGACTAGCACCGTGTAAATAAATACCACTATGACTAGCACGTGTAAATAAATACCACTATGACTAGCACTGTGTAAATAAATACCACTATGACTAGCACCGTGTGTAAATAAATACCACTATGACTAGCACCGTGTGTAAATAAATACCACTATGACTAGCACCGTGTAAATAAATACCACTATGACTAGCGCTGTGTGTAAATAAATAGCCACTATGACTAGCGCTGTGTAATAAATACCACTATGACTACACCGTGTAAATAATAGCACTATGACATAGCGCTGTGTGTAAATAAATAGCCGATGGTGACATGTACGATGCTGAACTACACACAACAACACTACAGCAGGAGAAACAGCATACTCAATGACAACAACGCATGTTGATGTCATGATGACTACCCCACAGCTGTAAGCAGGACGTCACCCTACACAGCTGTATTACCCCTACTCCGCACACTGTCACCAGCATCTGCTTGCCAATCGTGCTAGCAAAGCAAAAAACTTAACCTTTTGACTCCCTCACCCTATCCACCAGCTTGCTGCAGGATATGGTGAGATAGTCAAAGGGTTAATGTTTTTGCAATTGGTGGATAAGGTGCGGGAGTTAAAGGGTTAAGTCTTGACACATCCAACAATGTGGAGCCAGGCACATGATTCACTAGATCAACGACTGCTGGACTAATGGCCTCCACCTCTCTGGGTTGTGGGCAAGAGAGATGGAGGCAACAGGTGCAACGTTCATTGGTCATGTTGATATTGGTATTAACATCACACACACACACACACACACACACACACACACACACACACACACACACACACACAATAACAGAAAGATAGTATAACTTAACAGTTTCACAGTTCCATCCACTAAGAGTCAGAAATGGCCACAGAAAGGCACAGCAGGATACAAAAAGATGAGTGAAGTAAACGTAAACTGGATGGTGTTTTAACAAACAGTTCTGCTTTCAAAAAGACCCGAAATACAGATACAAAAACGAAGAATGTAATGCAAAAATCCAGGATAACTCTATCAAATTTCAGGCAGATTGTTCACTGTATTCTTCAAATATTGATTCCTCATTTTGCAAATAAATTGATTATGACTTTTCATAGCATGTTATGTCAATTTGTTGTTGGCAATGATGGTGTAAAGTTTCTATTCGTATTGTATGTCTCACCCTGACAGCTTGGGCGTGTTATGTTGTTGGCACTGGTAATAGTGCAGCTGACAGGTTGTTCTACGTTTTGCTCCTTTATCTGTTTAACTTCCTATTTCTCTGTTCCTTATTTTGCAGGATTTGATTGTTCCCTTTGACTGTAATGCATTTGATGTTCTACACTAAATGACACTGCACAGTAAAACAACCAAAAAATTTAACAAAAAGAAGCTTAAAAAAAAAAAAATGACTGAAACTGCTCCTTAGCGAAGGCAGAGACAGACAGAAAACGTAAAGTTGCCTCACAAGCAGAAGGAGTCGGACAGATAAAAAGACTGAATTTGTCCCATAGGAAATCAGAGTTAGACACAAAATATGAATGAAATCTTCTCACAGGAAAGCGGAACTGGACATTAAACATGAATAATGTTATCCCACAGGTAGGCAAAGCTGAACACAGAACATGAATGAACTTTTCTCATAGGAAGGCAGTTTTGCAGAGAAAACTTGAATGAACTTTTCTCACAGAAAAGCACAGGAAAAAAGTCTGAAGTTGTCCCATAGGTAGGTTGAGCTGGACACACAATTTGAATGAACTTTTCTCCTGGAAAGGCGGTGAATGAACTTTTCTCCTGGAAAGGCGGAGTTGGACAGTAATCATGAGTGAAGTCATCAGACGCTGACAAATCGCAGCCTTCATCTCCTGGATCTCTGACACGCCGAGACATCCTGCGCACATCCATCCATTTGTTCTTCTTCCTTCCACACAGCACGCCCTACACACACCTCTTATAGCTCCTCGTGACCCGGCTCACTGTCCGCCTGAAAACAACAACACAAAATATCACCATGCAATGAACAACATCAGATGATGATGATAATAATAATAATAATAATAATATTAATATTAATAATAATAATAATAACAACAATAACAAAACAATAATAACAACAACAACAACAACGACAATAATAATAATAATAATAATAAAATATAATAATAAAATAAATAAATAATAATAAAAACAACAACAATAACAACAACAACAATAATAATAATAATAACAACAATAATAACAACAACAATAATAATAATAATAATAATACAATAATAATAATAACAATAACAATAACAAACAACAAAATAATAATAATAATAATAATATGATGATATAATAATGATAATAATAACAATAAAAAACCCAATAATAACAATAATAATGATAATGATAACAATAATGATGATGATGATGATGATGATAACAACAATAGTAATAATAATAATCGTAACAACAATAATAATGTCAATAATACAAGAATCAAACCAAGGCGTGCACTTCCATCATTCACCAAAACAATCACCAACAACAACGACCACATCTCCAGGGCACAAAACACACACACACTGGAAGGGTGAAGACAGGAGGGGAATAGGGCGTGTGACCCCTGACCCAAGCCATCATCCTCCCTCTGTCACACACACACACACACACACCACACACACACACACACACACACACACACACACACATATATATATACATACACACACACACACACACACACATACACACACACACACACCACACACACAGACATATATATACACACACACACACACACATACACACACACACACATATACACAAACACACACACACACACACACAAAAACACATACAAAAAATGCTGAGCTAGGATACACTCAAGTCTGTTTAACGAATGACACTAGACCCAACTTATCATTTTCTTCCTCAAACATGCATATTCACTATATTTTAACCAGGACTTCTGAAAGTATACTAGAAATAGAAGTAACTAGAAATAGAAGTATACTAGAAATAGAAGTATACTAGAAATAGAAGTATACTAGAAATAGAAGTATACTAGAAATAGAAGTATACTAGAAATAGAAAGCAAAGGTAAGGGGTTGGAACTAAACAGCAGGAAGACTGAAGTCATGGTGATCAGTAAAAAACGTGAAATCCCCTCATGCAAAATAACAGCAAATGACACAACCTTGACACAGGTTAATAAGTTCAAATACCTGGGAACGGTTATTTCATCAGACGGCAGATGCACATCGGAAATAGCTGGCAGAATCGGCCAAGCCAAAACAGCATTCAAGAAGATGACAAGCATTCTTACCAACAAATGCCTATCAATTAACATCAGAAAGAGAGTCCTTGAATGTTATATAGAACCAATACTGTTGTACGGATGCGAGACATGGACAGTCAGCAAGCAAAGCCAGAGCAGGATCGAGGCAGCCGAGATGTGGTTTCTCAGAAGAATGTTGAGAGTTCCATGGACAGCAAAGAAAACAAACGAGACAGTCTTGATGGAGGCAGACACAAGTAGATCACTCATAAGGAAGATTAGGAAAAGACAAGCCTGGTCACAACGGGGAAGCTGGAGGGAAAGAGAGCACCAGGTAAACCCAGGGAGAGAATGCTGGACGGACTTGCGGAGTGGCTGGGGATGAGGAGGGTAGGGGAGATGCTGGGGGCAACGAGATATAGAGATGGTTGGAAGTCCATGGTCGCCAACACCATGCGGCAGGGCACCTGATGATGATGATGATGATGATGTTGATGATGACTTCTGAAAGGCAGAAGACTAATTGGGACTCAAGGAGATGGACCTGGGAAATACACCCATTGCTCCAATCATCATCATCATCATCATCATCATCGTGGGCCCTGCCATATGGCGTTGGCGATCATGACTCTCCATACGAATCTATCCTTTGTCGCTGTGAGTACATCTCTGACACTCTGTGTCTTCATCACTTGCAAGTCCATCCAATACTTTCTCACTGTGTCTACCTGGTGTTCTCTTGCCCTCCAGCTTTCCTGTCATGACTGGGTGCTTAAATTTCTCTTGCCTCATAAAAATGTCCTCTAAATGCTGTTTGTCTTTTCCCTAATCTTCTTCATAAAACAGCTCCGACATGTCATTGGCATCGTCATTGTGAAGTGCTTCGAGCTCTACTGAAATGACATGCTATAGAAATAATCATGTCATTAACCCTTTGACTCCCTCACCCTATCCACCAGCACCCCGCAATGTTAGCCGTGGCAGCAAAACAAAAACTTTACCCTTTCACCTCCTCACCCTATCTAGCAGCTTCCTGCTGGAAGCTGGTGGATAGGGTGAGGGAATAAAAAGGTCAATTTTTTTTGCAGCTGGCAGATAGGGTGCAGAAGTAAAAGGGTTAACTAACAATCATTTAACGCTGTGCATGTGAACAAACACAAGAACCTCGTCATGAACAGAGGGACACAAATTCACCAATACTGACCTCTGATGAGCTTGTCTCCTCTCCCTCCATACTGTCTGGGCTATCGCTGGGAATACTATCACTGGGGATAGTTTCCTCTCCACCCATCTCCTCTCCTCCCTCTGTGCTTTCTCCTCCTTCTTCTCCCTCCATGCCTTCCTCTCCCTCTTCTCCTTCTTCTCCTTCTTCTCCTTCTTCTCCTCCTTCCTCTCCTTCTTCTGGTGCCGGCTCCTCTTCCTCAAAGACTGGTTCCTCTTCCACCTGCGATTCATTAACACGACACCAACATGACTCAAAGGGACTGGATACATTCAGGCAAATAGCAACCACAAACATGTCAGAAGACAATAATAATGTGTACTTTTTTTTTTCAACAAAAAACGACAAGCCATTAATACTGATAATGACGGTAACTATAATAATGATAATGACAACAATAAAAGAATAATGATTATTATTTAATAATAGAATCATGATTATAATAACAACAATAACACAGAAATAAAAGTAGCACTAATAGAAAATGATAATGATAATAATGATGATGAGAAGAAGACGAATTGTAATCATCATCATCATCACAACAATAATTATAGTAATAAGAAGAAGAAGAAGAAGAGTTATGATGATGATGACGATGATGATGATAATAATGTAATGAGAATGATGATAATGATATTGATAACAAGAACAGTAATAGTGAGCATAGGATTTATTATGATTTATAGCATCTAAATGTCACTAAGATCTCTGTACATGTTTAAGAGGGTGAAGACGTTACATGAAAATAATGATGTAAAGATTGTCTCTCTCACACACACATCACACACACACACACACACACACACACACACACACATACACACACACACACACACACACACAATCACACACACACACACACACACACACACACACATGCACGCGCACACACACACACACACACACATACATACACACACACATAAAACATACACACACACACACACACTCACACACAAACACACACACACACACACACACACACACACAGCATATACAAAACTATCTGATAGCGATGAATGTGTCTTGAACAAGATTCACACAGAAACACTCACGCCCGCTTCCAGAGAGACGTCCATGCTAAGCCGCAGCATGCGGTCCAGCCGGTCAGCAAAGCTGGCGCTGTCCGTGATGGTGTACCCTGACCTCAACACCGCCGTCTCGAACATCACCATGGCCAGGTCTTTGGCCGTGTTGTCTTCTGGGTCATGCTGCAACATCAACTTGACGTCTTCACCTGTCTGTTGGCAGGTGGGTGGTGTGGTGACAGGGGGATTGTGTGGTGTGGTGTGGTGATAGGTGGGAGGTGTGGTGACAGGGGGATTGTGTGGTGTGGTGTGGTGATAGGTGGGTGGTGTGGTGACAGGGGGGTTGTGTGGTGTGGTGTGGTGACAGGTGGGAGGTGTGGTGACAGGGGGATTGTGTGGTGTGGTGTGGTGATAGGTGGGAGGTGTGGTGACAGGGGGATTGTGTGGTGTGGTGTGGTGATAGGTGGGAGGTGTGGTGACAGGGGGATTTGTGTGGTGTGGTGTGGTGATAGGTGGGAGGTGTGGTGACAGGGGGGTTGTGTGGTGTGGTGTGGTGACAGGTGGGAGGTGTGGTGACAGGTGGTGGTGTGTGACATGTAAGTGGTATGCTCACAGGTGGGTGGTGTGGTGACATGTAAGTGGTATGCTCACAGGTGGGTGGTGTGATGACATGTAAGTGGTATGCTCACAGTGGGTGTGTGATGACAGTAGTGGTATGCTACGGTGGGTGGTGTGATGACAGGTGGGTGGTATGCTCACAGGTGGGTGGTGTGATGACAGGTGGGTGGTATGCTCACAGGTGGGTGGTGTGATGACAGGTGGGTGGTATGCTCACAGGTGGGTGGTGTGATGACAGGTGGGTGGTATGCTCACAGGTGGGTGGTGTGATGACAGGTGGGTGGTATGCTCACAGGTGGGTGGTGTGATGACATGTAGTGGTATGCTCACAGGTGGGTGGTGTGATGACATGTAAGTGGTATGCTCGCAGGTGGGTGGTGTGATGACATGAGTGGTATGCTCACAGGTGGGTGGTGTGATGACAGGTGAGTGGTATGCTCACAGGTGGTGGTGTGATGACAGGTGAGTGATATGCTCACAGGTGGGTGGGTGTGATGACAGGTGAGTGGTATGTTCACAGGTGGGTGGTGTGGTGACAGGTGGGTGGTATGCTCACAGGTGGGTGGTGTGATGACATGTAAGTGGTATGTCACAGGTGGGTGGTGTGGTGACATGTAAGTGGTATGCTCACAGGTGGTGGTGTGATGAAGGTGGGTGGTATGCTCACAGGTGGTGGTGTGGTGACATGTAAGTGGTATGCTCACAGGTGGGTGGTGTGGTGATGACATGGGTTGTGGTAATGCTCACAGGTGGGTGGTGTGATGACAGGTGGTGGTATGCTCACAGGTGGGTGGTGTGGTGACAGGTGGGTGGTATGCTCACAGGTGGGTGGTGTGGTGACAGGTGGGTGGTATGCTCACAGGTGGGTGGTGTGGTGACAGGTGGGTGGTATGCTCACAGGTGGGTGGGTGGTGACAGGTGTGGTGGTGATGCTCACAGGTGGGTGGTGTGGTGACAGGTGGGTGGTATGCTCACAGGGTGTGTGTGGTGGTGATGACAGGTGTGGTGTGTACAGGTGGGTGGTGGTGACAGTGGGTGTATGCTCACAGGTGTGGTGGATGACAGTGGGTGGTAGCTCAGGTGGGTGGTGTGGTGACATGTGGGTGTACAGGTGGGTGGTGTGTGACAGGTGGTGGTAGGTACAGTGGGTGGTGTGATGACAGGTGGTGGTATGCTCACAGGTGGGTGGTGTGTGACAGGTGGGTGGTTGCTACAGGTGGGTGGTGTGGTGACAGGTGGGTGGTAGTCACAGGTGGTGGTGTGATGACAGGTGGTGGTGTGTACAGGTGGGTGTGTGGTGACAGGTGGGGGTATGCCCAGGTGGGTGGTGGTGACAGGTGGGTGGTGACAGGTGGGTGGTGTGTGACAGGTGGGTGGTGTGGTGACAGGTGGGTGGGTGTGGTGACAGGTGGTGTGGTGACAGGTGGGTGTTGTGGTGACAGGGTGGGTGGTGTGGTGACAGGTGGTGGTGTGGTGACAGGTGGGTGGTGTGGTGCACAGGTGGTGGTGTGGGTGACAGGTGGGTGTGGTGACAGGTGGGGTGGTGTGGTGACAGGTGGGTGGTATGTGACAGGTGGGTGGTGTGGTGACAGGGGTGGTGGTGTGGTGACAGGTGGGTGGTTGTGATGTGGTGACAGGTGGGAGTGTGTGGGACAGGTGGGAGTGTGTGACAGGTGGGTGGTGTGGTGACAGGTGGGAGGTAGTGTGACAGGTGGGTGATGTGGTGACAGTGGGTGGTGTGGTGACAGGTGGGTGGTGTGGTGACAGGTGGGTGTGTGGTGACAGGTGGAGTGTGGTGGTGACAGGTGGGAGGTGTGGTGACAGGTGGTGATGTGGTGACAGGTGGGTGTGTGGTGACAGGTGGGTGTGTGGTGACAGGTGGGTGGTGGTGACAGGTGGGATGGTGTGTGCAGGGTGGTGACAGGTGGGAGGTTGGTGACAGGTGGGGATGTGGTGACAGGTGGGGATGTGGTGACAGGTGGGTGATGTGGTGACAGGTGGGTGGTGTGGTGACAGGTGGGAGGTGTGGTGACAGGTGGGAGGTGTGGTGACAGGTGGGAGGTGTTGTGACAGGTGGGAGGTGTGGTGACAGGTGGGAGGTGTGGTGACAGGTGGGAGATGTGGTGACAGGTGGGATGTGGTGACAGGTGGGAGGTGTGGTGACAGGTGGGAGGTGTGGTGACAGTGGGAGGTGTGGTGACAGGTGGGGTGGTGTGGTGACAGGTGGTGTGTGTGGTGACAGGTGGGAGGTGTGGTGACAGGGGGTGGTGTGGTGACAGGTGGATGGTGGTGGTGACAAGGGGGTGGTGTAGTTTATCACTCAAATACTGTTTTTATATTATTTTCCAACTTAACGCATTTCGTCGGGTTGCTCTTTCTGGAGGTGAGAACATTTTTTTTTTCTTTTCTGTTTTCTGCTATCAGTACCACTCATTTCTATGTTCAAGTCATGCTGTGTTGCTGTACTGGATGGATGATCATTTTTGGTTTGGGGGGACATCTGCATTTTCCTCCTTCTCTCTCTGTCTTCCACTGAACCACACACTGAGTACAGCATCTTCAGCAAAATACATGTAATGGCTGTTATATCTGACATCAGTGTAGTTTGATAACTGCATCTCTCTCTCTCTCTCTTTCTCTCTCTCCCTCACACACACACACACACACTCACAAACACACACACACACTCAGACACACACACACACACACTCACAAAACACACACACACTCAGACACACACACACACACACACACATCAGACACACACACACACACACTCAGACACACACATACACACACACACACCAACACACACTCACACTCACACAGACAGACACACACACACACTCACACACACACACAAACAAACAAACACACAACACACACACAACCACACACACACACACTCAAGACACACACACACACACACACCACACACTCACACAGACACACACACACACACATCACACACAACACACACACACACACACACACACACTCACACACACACACACACAACACACACACACACACACACACACACACACACACACAACACCACAACACACACACACACGACACACACACACACACACACACACAACCAACAACACACACACACACACACACACACACACACAACACACAACACACACACACACACACAACACACACACACACACACCACACACACACATCAACACACCACTACTCAGACACACACTCACACACACACACACACACACACAACACACACACACACACACACACACAACACAAATCATTCTACTCGTTGTCTGAGTTCCTTCATCAGAGGATGACGAGGATTGATCTCCAGCGTCTTCTTCTGGGTGCTGTAGTATCTGTGGACCAACAATGAATCATGATGAGGAGAGGAGAGGAATGAGGAGAGGAGGATAATGAGAGGAGGAGGAGAGGAGGATAATGATGAGGAGGAGGATAAGGAGAGGAGGATAATGAGAGGAGGATAATGATGATGATGATGAGGAGGAGGAGGAGGAGGATGATAATGATGAGGAGGAGGATAATGATTGAGAGGAGGAGGAGGAGGTAATGATGAGGAGGAGGAGGAGGAAATGGATAGAGGAGGAGGATGATGATAATGATGAATGATGAGAGGAGGAATGATGATAATGATGAGGAGGAGGATAATGATGAGGAGGAGGATAATGATGATGAGGAGGAGGAGGAGGATGATAATGATGAGGAGGAGGATAATGATGAGGAGGAGGAGGATGATAATGATGAGGAGGATAATGATGAGGAGGAGGATAATGATGATGAGGAGGATAATGAGGAGGAGGAGGCTAATGATGATGAGGAGGCTAATGATGATGATGAGGATAATGAGGAGGATAATGATGATGATGATGAGGAGGATAATGAGGAGGAGGAGGATAATGATGATGAGGAGGATAATGATGATGATGAGGATAATGATGAGGAGGAGGAGGAGGATAATGAGGAGGATAATGAGGAGGAGGAGGATAATGATGATGATGATGAGGAGGAGGATAATGATGATGACGATGAGGAGGAGGATAATGATGATGAGGAGGAGGAGGATAATGATGATGATGAGGAGGAGGATAATGATGAGGAGGAGGAGGATAATGATGAGGAGGAGGAGGAGGAGGATGATGATGAGGAGGAGAATGATGATGATGATGATGAGGATAATGATGATGAGGAGGAGGATAATGATGATGAGGAGGAGGAGGATAATGACGATGATGAGGATAATGATGATGAGGAGGATAATGATGAGGAGTTGGAGGATAATGACGATGAGGAGGAGGATAATGATGATGATGAGGAGGAGGATAATGATGATGATGATGAGGATAATGATGATGATGATGAGGAGGATAATGATGATGATGAGGAGGAGGATATGATGATGATGACAGTGATGATGATGATAATGACAACAACGATGCTGCTGCTGTTGCTGCTGCTGCTGCTGCTGCTGCTGATGATGATGACGACAACAACAATGATGATATCCAAAACAAGTGTGGCTGTCCACGTTCAAGCAAACAGGAACCAGAAAAAACACGAAAAAAGAATAAGAATGTATATTTAATACAACCAGACAAGACAGGCACAAATTTTCGGCCAACTGGCCTTTGTCAAGCGTAAGATCACAAACAAACAAAACAAACACCAGATACAAAAATTTGGAGAAAAAGACTGAAACTTCTCTGCTGCTCCATGCTGTGTGAGAAAAGAAATGATCATGACGATAATAATGATGATAACAATAATGACGACGATAATGACAACAATGATGATAAAGATGATGATAATGATCATGATGATGACAAAGATGATCATAATGATAATTATGATAACGATAATATGATAATAATGATACTGACGGTGACAGTGATGATAATGATGACGAGACGACAATGATGACGACGACGATGATGATGATGAATCATGATGACTATGACAATGATGAAGAAAATGACGATGATGATGACGATGATGATGATGATGAAAATGATGATGATAATGAAGATGATAATGATAGCAATGATGATAATGATGATAATAACGATACTTTATTTTCTGATGGTATAAGTTATTACCTAAAGGCTAT